>APFE030600714.1:1851-119455 GCA_000404065.3 Pinus taeda | reverse complement strand
AATAAATATATAGATAAGGATATAAAATGGGACAGCTAGCCATGGATCTTGGTTGTTGCATAGTTTGCTTAAGAAAGCTCATCTGCATTTTACCTTCCTTTATATCGAAGGCTGACATTAGCCTTGTCTAGTTTGTTGGAGCCATCTTTAAATAATGTGCATAACTTTGCAGCTTTAAACTTTCATTCCTTACTTTGATTTCTTTGTATTTTTCTTTAATATCTAGGTTCTGTCCTATGGGAGCCCTGAAGGAAGATACCTCTGTGCTCTATTGCCTTTCTAATACCTGGAACTGTGAGGTGGATGGTGAACCTCTTGAAGGGATAGTATGCACACTATCAGTTCTTTTTGCCACTGTGTTGCCTGCTATTTCCTTGGTGTATTCCTGTTTAGAAAATGGGTTTAACATTTGCCTCTTAGCAAAAGTTTGATCAATATGCCTGCTGGAAGGAGTAGCTTCCTCTCTGACTCTTTTAAGGTTTCTTTCCTCATTGAGAGGAGTCTGCAAAACAACAGGGTTGCTCATGATTTGTTCAGGTTGAGCAAGCTCCTCTGAAATTTCAGGTTGTTCAGATTCTTCTTTTTGTTCTGAAAGCTCCTTTTGTTTTGATGTCTCTGCTTGTTCTGATGATTCTGGTTGTCCTGATGGCCCTACTTGCTCCAAAGTTTGTCCACTATTTTCCTATGACTACCTCTGAGATGGAGTTTCTCCAGTTACCTGTACAAATAAACCTTCATCAAGCCTCCTTTCTAAATCCATCAATACATTGTCAACTATAACCTCTGTACTATCTTGATCTACTAATGTGTTTTCCACCCATTCAGATTCATTGACATACTGTTCAATTTTTGGGATCCTATGGTGGATGTAAGGAGATAGCTTATTTTTTGTCTCCTATTACAAATAAATTTGTGAGGATCATAGGTCCGGATCATAGGTCCACATGAAACTCTGTTTTAACTTCAACCTTTGGAGGATTTCATCTGCCTCCTTTCCTGCTTCTCTACTGTTACAAATGAAAGGACCAAGATGATCTTTTATTCTTAGTTGGGCCTTTTTCTTGGTTCTAACAAAATGCACCTCATCTGAATTGATTATTTGTCTGTAGTACTCCAGAGCAAATAATATCATGGGGAGGTACTTTGGCATTTTGTAAGGTGGCAACTCATATCCTTAGATTCTGATTTCTGTATGGTTTTGGTACAAGTACCAATCCCATACTTTGTATTACTTTGACAACTGTAGGACCCTTCTAATGTCTGCACTGATTCTGGGTGGAGGGTTTCCTAGCAGCATTGTTGTCACAAGATAAACATATAGGTCTATGAAGTCTGTGTAGGAGTATTGAGAATCAAACTGATGAATTAGATAAACCTAGAAGATCACTAACCTGGGGTTTCCCTTAGTATCAAGTTTTTGGAGGGTAATTGGAAACCTATTAGCTTGATAGTACAAGAACAAATGGTACAAAACTGAGGAATATTTGAACATCCTTTCATTTTCGAATCTCATAAATTGGTCATGCATTCTATCAGCAATAAACTTTGCATAGTCGAATATGATGGATGGTGGTTGGCCAAGAGAATAGATTGACATGATTGATATTATGATCTCATCGACAAATTCACTAGTGGTGCAACTTAGTATATTGGATACCATATCTATGATATCTCAACCAAGGTTGGAGAATATAGTCCATATATAAGGAGGAGGGTCCTTTGGGATATACTATTCTTCTTTGATCAAAATTTGGAACAACTGGGTTAGTCTAGCTGAAGTGAGTGTAGGGTATCTGTTCAGCATGTCCCCAATGGAAAGAGGGGTTAGGTTCTGGCTTGGCTGCAATTGAAGCATCTGGTTGATGGATTCAGTATTAATAGTAAACAAAACAGACTGGTCAAGAGTTCTTACTACCCGTTGGATAGGATCATAGCTCATATGGCAGTGATGTACAATTTCTAGAAATACATGCACTCTGGGGAACTGGTACTTAGGCAAACCTGATTCCCAAAGTCCAATGGAGTCGGCTTGGTTCAGGTACTGGTCTCTATACTTGTAGAAGAGTTTCACGGGGGATTTTGAGACTGAGGTGTCCTTTATTTGGAAATATTTGTCTGCAAGGGGAAGGTGGTCGAAAACCCGGTGAGGAGTAGTAATAGGCATAACATTTAGTACAATTGGGGATTCCATCCTTGGTTCTTGTGGATTCAAGGACAGGGCAAAGGGTTTCAGAAGAATTGGGAGTAATTGGTCTTTTTCAGAGTGTTTAAGGACTACCAAGTGGCTTAATTAACTAAATTACTTAGTATTTAAGGAAATTTAGCTTCAGGTTTGGCACGAAAGCAAGGTTTCTCAGTCGAAAATAGGGTAAATACCTGGTTTCGGTTGTCTAAATGGATTAATAGTACTGATGCACTGTTTGTAGGGAGCACACAAGTCTGCAATGGTAATTTGGAGTTCAACAATTATGGAAGGTTAATGGTTGGTAGTAGGTTGACAACTTGAATGTACTCTGTGCTTGCATGGAGAACAGAAGTTTCTTTTCTTGGTAAAAAACAAAAACAATGAGTATTTTTGGTTTATTTTTAAAGTCAATGATTTTTGCGGGTATAATGGAAAAGCGATAGTTGGTGCCAACTGGTGGAGGTGACGTTTTGTCATGTAGTGAAGGTGGTAAGGGGAGGCGGTAAGCAAAATCTATCACACCGCTTTTGCGGACTTGGCAGTATTGGGAGAGGTCCACCCGATGTCATCCATCGGGTGACACGTAGCAGAGGGGTGAATACAAAAACCGCTCACATAGGGCGAGTAAAGGTAGACATCGGAGGTCGCTCGATATGAGCGACAACCATTAGATCAGAAGAGGTCAGATCATGATCGAGAGTGTGATTTGAACGGGGAGTTAATGGAGGGGCCCAACGAGATTCTAATTGCAGGTTAAGGCAGCTTAATGATGTCGGGGGCGATATGATTGGATGAGGGTTATTAATTAATCACTGTTTTATTAATTAATCCCTTTTTCGTATCGCAGAGGGTTATGTCTCTTAATTAGTCACAAATCGACTAATTAATCCATTTAATTATTTACTATTATGGTTTATATTTCAAACCATGGGGCGGGATATTTAACATTTGGGATTTTAATTAACTATACGGGAAAGGGGTTTTGTTTTTCGGGAGTTAAATATAATAAGAGTCAACGTTAATATGAAACAAAAGTGGGAAAAACAAATTGTACCAAGTATGATATATTGAAATTTATACATCCATATTTTCACATCATAACTTAGGCTTAATGCTTTTTGTGGGTTTTTTATGTAAACAAAAAGGGGGTTTTAGGTAAGGTTTATTACTTTCCCTAGGTAAATGGTAATTTCACCTTAGGAAAAGGGATTTTTAGGTGAGACGAATGTTTATGGAGAGAGTGAATGTTTGTAAGGGGGTTGTAGTACTTAAACCTTATAAGTTATTGGGATGAGGGTTCGGTCCCTCCAGGAGTCAGAGAAATGCTCTGAGCCCCTTTAACTTAGGGTTTTAGGTACTTTTGATTTTTGCTTGTGGGAAATTAGTGAGAAGGTAAAATGAATGGGGAAATTAATCACTTGACTTTGTAACTATCCCATTGTCATCCATACTTTAAGCAATTTGATGATGAAAGAAAATGACATGATTTTATCCACTAAATCACCATGATTCTGCAACCATTCACCTACTTACCCATCTACACATCTTGCCATTTTTTCTACTCTTTATTAGGGTGCACTTAAACTAGAAAACCCTTATCAAACTTTTATTTTATTTTACAATAGAAATCTATATAAATCTATCCTTATTACATCCAAGGGCTCAGATTAAACTGTTGAGCTCCTTTTTTATTTACTCTACCTATCTACTTATCTGCCAAGATAACACAGTTTGGTCAGATTTTATTCTCTATCTCTAAGCATGAAATTGAAAACATGGAATAATCAAGATTAAACTGTTTGGTTACCATGGATTGTGGCATAAATAACAAACTGCACACAATCATTATTGTACAACAAATAAAATAGTAGTGGCATTTGGACTTGCACACTTTCATGGTATTTTTTTCTTTTGGGGTTCATTTTTCCATCTTTTTTTACCTTTTCTTTATTCTTTTTGTCCTTTGATTCTTATTTTAGGACATACCCTCTTTAAATTTTTTAATTTTTTTATTTTTTGAATATGGAAAACATTTTTAGAAAGCAAAGGTATGTACATATTACAAAGCTAAACTTAGCCATTCAAAAATTATGACACTTATTGGTATAGGAACATAACAAAGTTCACAAAGATTGTCTCCAAAAATATATCTTATGTATATTTGGCCTAAGATCCAAAATAAATGATGTGCAATATTTAGATTATTGTTTGATGATACTCTAGCTTATTCATTGATATCTTCAAAGTAGCCAACAATTGCACTAATCAAAGAAAAAATATAATAAAGAATTCTTACATGTTAGTACAGTTAAGGTTGGGGAATTGCAATTTTTTTGAGAACCTCATAACCAATTAATGAGTTTTGCATTATAAATATTAGATAGTATGAAATCTATATAATTATGGAAGCTAAAACACACCCATGAAAAAACAGGAAAAGCATGAAACAATTATGAGAAGTGTCCCTAAATATAAGAGAACCAAAAAGTACCAAAATAGGAATATAGACATAAAAATCAAGATCTTTCAAAGTTATTCATCACCATTAATTGCATATTTCCCATGAAGAAATAAGACCCAAATAATAAGATCCATCGAAGTGATAATGGTCACAAGCATATCCAACTGCAAATTTCTTCCACTCATATAAGTAGGAAAACTTTGTAAGACATGGATCATAATGGGTTACATGGCTTCTCACTAATCAATAGAGTGCAATAATATATTCTTGATATTTCCATTGTGATCAGATAAGCAACTACCTCTATTAGATTCATTTCCTGTGCTTCACCTTCGTTAGGGAAATCCAACTAGGAAGAAAGGTGTGTTATGAGCATAGCCCTATTTCTTGCTATCCAAGTAAGGAACTTTGATAGACTAAAGTATAGTCTTATGCACTTTGCTATAAAGTGAAAAGTGAAATGATATGGGAGCCACCGAGAAAGGCTTTGTCTTATGGTATTGTTCAGGTATGATTGATTATACAGTGTTAACCATTGGAGGAGGGCCCAAATGGGAGGAGGATTTGTTGGTAACACAATATTTCCTAGAAGGACTACCCAATGCAAGCATAATATTGGATTCAATTATCACATAAATTAGGTGCTTTTGTAAGATTACATCTATGCAAACTCAGGTGATCTCAATTGTACTTGTGTAATAAATGTGGGGAACTACTCACTAATAATAATTTTCAACCCAGACATGGTTGAAATAAAGGACTAAAGGCAGTGATAAGATAACATAAAATAAAAATTATGTTAATATCAAATAAATTATCACACAAGAATGTCAATGGGACTACTAAGTATAATGAACTCAATACAAAGGAGGAGTAGAAAAAATTCTCTTATATAAAGAACAAGAAGTAATGTAGAAACATGAAATCTATAAGCGAGAACACAAGAACACCCTGAGATTCAAGTGCAGACAGACATAACAGGAGCGAGATGTGTAGAGGGAAAGGATCTACAGACTAGGTCATGATACAGTAGATCTACCTCTCCAAACATTAGAGATGAAATGAAGGAAACTCAAGATAGGATGATGCCCCAAAGAAGAGCTAGGGGAAGATTTGAAGCCTCTTCTATGTGGTTGTGTGGTTGCTATAACTTGCTATTGATGTCTAGGTGATCTGATATGCCTGTTAGTAAGATATCTAGTATGGCGACACCTTTGACATCTATGGGGAGGGGGAGTGGTCCCTATGGTCTACAATGATCTAGAGCTACAAGCAATGTTGTCATCATCCTATCTCTTAGAGGCACCCCCTCATCTAAACACTCAAACAAGGACAAGAAATACAGGGACTGTCCAATTCCTACTTGATTGCAAAGAAAATAGGTAAAAACAATTCCCAACAAAAATAAGGTGTTGACTAGTTAAGGTCCACACAATGATGCTACAGTCCTGGCTTCCCATTGCTATTACATTATATGGTGAAAGATACTTTAGCACATCCATGCATATATTAGCATGTCCACGCATATATGAATTTTGTTGATTACCCAAAGGCCATAGATAATTATATATGTCTCAATGCATTACATGTCACAACACCATTAGCATGCCCATGCATATATGAATTTGCTTGACTACCCAAAGGCCATAGATGATTAGAGATGTCTTAAGGCATCAGATGTCACTACACCATTAGCACGTCCATTATTAATGACATTAACTTGTGACGTTTTCATTATTAGTATTAGATCTCTTAATTATCTTTTCGTATCATCAATATTAATCCCAAGCAACAAATAGAAGAACATAAGATATAGGCACGCTACTAGGGCAAAACCCCAATCGAGGGGAAAACCCAGTCTCAAATTCTTCCTTCATTAGATTCAAGATGAGACGACCAAAAAACTTACAATATAAACTAGAGACTCCTTCCATCAAGTCATCATTGTCACTATAATTCCATCAAGAGATCATCACTATAATAGAAATCAACTCCGAGACCTCCTCAATGTAGTGTCATCGAACCCTTCTCACTTATTTTCACTGAAATATTCATTATTGTAGCACCAAGCCCTTACCACTATAGTCATACCTTTAAACTTAGACCGAACCATGATTACTGTAGTTATGCATTTCTTCATTTTTGTGGTACCGAAACAAAGTTATTGAACCTATGGTAATTTGAAGTTCATGTCAGAGATATCCGCACTTCATTTCAGAGATATCTGAACTTGTCATTTTGTGATTTATGCGATCTTCTTCTCTTGTGATGACCAAACTTTTCTTTAGATACAAATGTGAGTTTATTGTCCAAATTGTCGAGTGGTGCACCCTCCTATTTATACTTGTTTGTCCATAAATGAGCCGACATGATATTTGAGGAGCAGTGTCATTGTTTTGAGCCGACATGAGTTCTTTTGAGCGTAATGGACTTGATGAGGATTCTTTTGAAGCTGACAGCAAGAAGACTTTGATGGAGGGGGATTCTTCAAGCAAAAATTTAAATTTGACAATTAACCTAAGGCCTTCAATAGAGGCTTGACCTAAGACATTTGACCAAAGCATGAAACTCATAATTTAATAAGTCAATTTCAATAACAATAAAAATTATTCTGACAAATATATTACATTTTGACTTCAAGTACAATAATGAAGACCAAACCTAGTTACATTTTCCAATAGGCTCATGGAAGAACATTGTAAATGACATGAATTCCATCCTTGCAGTCCAAAAGTTTTTCCTCATGATATTAACATACTCATATCAGACAAAAGAATCTTTAAAAATCAGCTTTGCCAATATTGAACTTTGTCAAGACTTTGCCACTAAAACACTGCTTAGTCATGAACAATTTTCCTCTTACATAAATCATCATGGCATTTAGTCATCAAACACCAACAAGCTTGCAAATACAAGATCTATGATCAAACAAAGTATACCATTGTTATCTACCATTCATCTATGTAATAATAACAAACAATTTTCTACTACACTGACTTATCTTAGATATGGAGGCATCCACATGAGTTACAATATTTAAAGCGTACATCTCAAGCACCTTGCCTTACTAGATTATGGCCATAATTGTAGTTCATCAATCATTTCCATGAATAGTTATGCATAATTTTGTGGCCTAAATCTTATCACCATAACACAAGTACTGTTAAACCGTAGCAACCAACTTGATCAACACAAGTTCTGGACAGAAATAATGATGGCCTAACTATGCAATTGGACTTAGAGTTTTGATATCTTAACACAGTGTGTTATACGCTTCAATGTACCTCAATGAATCAAAATGTACATATGATGTCCAATCCTTAAAACTAGTCCAAGTTTCAATAATAGCTCAAATTCAACTGTAGCATTATACCTTAGATTTATTGATAAATATTGCTACACAAAAACTTTGCCTTATATCTTGGTAAGATTTGTTGGTGAAGATATGGATCTTCAAGATGACCCAATGAAACATTTACTATGAAGGATCAACTTTTAATGCTTCACTTTGATCCCTCATGAGCAAATTTTATTTTGTCTTCAAGTTCAATACAAGAAGTATATTCTCCAGCAAGGATTACCACCTCTTGCCACATCTGGACATTGTAGTAGGGTTCAAAAAGATGCCATAGGATTGATTTGTAGATATGCTCCTTGAATCTCCGAAAATACTATGTATGTCCTCTATTGCAAGACAAATCTCTGAAAAAAATCAATGATCACAAAAATGATGCAAGAGAAAGGTTTGCAAAATTGTTTTATGGAGTGGCTACTCAATATCACTACCAGTCAAATACTAACCCTAGGAGCTCTGCAATATACCACTCTATGAACCTTAAGAGTGTTGAATTTGTAATCAAGGAAGAGAAATTATGTGCTATAATTAAGTCTTTCCTTCTACACAAATATAGGCGTCGGATCATCCAGAAAAGGATGCAAACATACCATACTCAAGGCTACACCAATTTAACTTGAAATCACGTGACAATTTATTTTTTTTCCGTAGAAAAATTGAACCATCTATTGATATAACAAGGTTACATAGCATAATGCAAAGCATTTTCGTTTCCCTCCTTTCAGAGAAACCAAAAACAGTTGTTTGTGGAGATTTCCAGATATTCCTCCAAACAACCCTGTCAAAACCATTCTTTAGGACAACTAGATAAGTTGTGGTTTCCCAAACCCCCGGCTTCCTAGTAGGAAAACAACCGAAACAGGGTGAGGCACAAACCACCATGTCAAAAAACCAAATAGTAGGCACTGTGCTAGAAATCACATGACAATTATAGTGAGAAACCTAAAATTACAGAGTGAATTCAGAGGAACATTTTTTCGCAAAAACATAAATTATCCCTTTCTCAAAAATACCTTAGAACAATTACTAAGTCTGCACACATAAACTTTGTTAGGTGTTAAAATGGGTCTCCATGTGTGCCAAAATTTGAGCCTTAAGAGGGCCACAAATATTTCCTATAAGAAGGTTCCACCAATTCAAAATAAAATACTACGATAAAAACTCCAAATCAACCTAATGAGAGTCGCATACATGATACAGAAGGGCAGTGTATATAACCCATATACCAACTTGAAAACTTGTGTTTAGACATTTCATTTCAGTCACTTTGTAAGTTCAGACTTAAGCCTTAGGATCTACATTGGAATAACCTCCATAAAAACACGTCAAAGATAAGCATCAGACCTCAGATAAGGGAAAGTGACCTCAGACAATGCTCCAATGAAACCATAAGCTAAAATATAAAGATTAAATAACAAGAAGTGTTTCAGAACTTTGACCTTCTCCCATGAATTTTCTTGACTACCCAAAGCCCATAGAGAATTAGAGATGTCTCAACACAATAGATGGCACTGCACCATTATCACGTCCATGGATATATTAATATCTGGTTTTCGGAAAAACAGTAGGGTGAAAGGAAGTAATTCGGAACATATATTTTAATGAGGTAGAAAGGCACATGATCCTTTTGAAAGACTTTCCCTTTGGATATATCTAGATCTATAAATCAACTCCATCCCATGAATGAGAAAACAATAAATATATGGAGGGACTCCATTATGGGAAATATTCCCTTAGCTGAAAGGCCTTTGCAGAAAATAATGGTGTTCAAATTCTTGTTGATAACTCCATTTGAAGTGAATATGATAAAATTGTTTGGAAAGGATGGAAGTAGCCTTGAAATCTTCCCTTTCATTTGATAAAGCACTAGAAGGGAATGACCCTAGCCCTAAAATATTCAACTCCAAATTCTTTCAGAAAAGAGAAATACCCCTCACAGGGGAACACAAGGACAATACACTATAAATCAAGTTTACCTTACTATTTTGAAACAATCTACTTATGGATTCTAAGCGTTTCCATCATGTGGAACAAGATCTTTCTCAAAACGTAGATTTCTTATGCCTCATAGTGCATATGAAGCTACTAATTGTTGAGATATAGTTCAAAAATTGTATACTATGTCCACCCTAGTGGGTTTGTTGCAAATATTGTGACATATTCATGACCCATCTTTTCCATGACTACCCTTTAATGATCTCATTATGGAACTTTATTATCTCTGAGGTAAATATCCCTCTTTTTTCTAGACCATCCAGCTGGGATCATGTTTTTTTGTTGTCTAGTATAAGAACTACCCTAGATTCATGATAGGAAATACCATAAACAAATCCCTCTTACCCATCATCCCTAGGTTTGCTTTGTGGCAAGCCTAGTTGGGTAGATTAAATCCCATTTAGTTGAGCACTTAAAAAGTTCCATGTGTTGACATAATAAGAGAATTTATTATAACATATTACCAAAGAATAAAGGACATATAGATGCTCAATCCCAAATTTAAACAGTGGATCAATGACTAGAAGCCTGCAGAATGGACATCGGAAGATGCGAAGCAAAAAATAGTGAGAAAAGCCTTCATTTCATCTTAACCTCTCTGGTAAAAGCATAAGAGACACAACTAAAATCTTACATTGAGGAATGTACACAACTACAATATTACATTGAGGAATGGACACAATACTAAAAACATAAAATTCAGTAATCAATGTATGTACCTCATATTGGAAATTCTCCAAATGAAGCAAAAGAAAATGGATGGAATTCTTTACTTTCCATAATATAATTTTCAATCCAAAAATTTTAAATGTTTCACCTTCAAATTAAGAACTTTTTCAAGGCCTATAGGAAATAAGGGTATGCTTTTTCTAGGGATCAATCAATGTATAGTCTTCCCCTACACCCTCCTATAACATAGAACCATCATAAAACAATGTCTAGAAGTTAGTTTCTAATTAGGCTAGAAGATCTAGCACTATTGTACAATTGTATATAATAAGTGCACCATAATTTACCTTATGGAACAAACTCCATCAAAGGTTTGAGCTTTGACTTCCTATAGCTTATAATGTATGCCTTTATATCTTGAACAACCTTGCCTACTAGTATTGCATATTTCTTTTTGCTATGCACCAAACTTCTAACATTCCAAGAATTTATTTTTATTTTCATGATCAAAGATTTGTTGATTCATTAAATCATTGAAAGCATTGTGAAAAGGAATTGTAGAAGGTATAATTGTGTCCTTGGGCTCACTTTTGACTATATCCAACCTATTTTCACCATTTATCCTTGTAGCATGGTATACTTATTGTGTCACAGGTCTTGACATTTTTTCATATTAAAGTGATAGGAAGAAGCGGATTATATATGTTGACCAAGAAAAACTCTAAAATATGCCAAGTTTTCTATTCTTCCCCACCCCCTTGGATGTTATGAGAGTTGTGCTTCCTCACTCTTGTGTTCCCAATAGTACCGTGCACTCACTTCCCTGAGGACATCATTTTCTAGTACATCAACCCTTTTAAAGTGATTGATGACTCCAATGAGGATCCTGCCTCTCACTCTATTCATTTGGCCTCAACAACTAGCTTCAGCGTCCTTGGACATACTCTATATTGTATTTCACCCATTCACCCAGATTTAGTTGTTAGAATTTCTCTTGTACTGCTATCTTCTCTTAAAGTTTCTTTTAGCTAGGGAATTGATCCTTATCTTTATCTACTTTTTGGTAGCATTTATTTGGGAGTTTGTTTCACAGTCCCAGTTTTTAATTACATTGGATATTCTCTCTTAGTCCCATTCGCCTAATTTTGTGATGATTAGTTAGAAACAAATAAAATTATCTGATCTTATTCTATTTGATTCCAACACCAAGAATTTGCCCAAAGGCTTCACAATGTGTTCCATGAAACCACCTATATAATCCAATCAAGAAAGTTTATTGTATCCACAGAGAATATCTATTTTGAATAGCATTGTTGATGTCAAGTTGAGCCTATCAAGATTGTACATAATGTGGTATATCGGTTATGTTCCACAACCCAACTTCTACAGTTGCTTTAGTACTACTCTCATTTAAAAGTTGCACCGATTCTGGCACTTACTAAGCCACACATTAATTCCACATTCCAAGATTTGGCCTTTTTCCACCTTTTCACTATCTTCAAAAGAAGGAATTCTCCTCATGGATTGAAAAATTATTGCCCACTTGGTTAATTCGTCATATATTTATTGAGTTATAGGAACCTTAGAAAAATCACCCATGTAGTGAAAATCACAAATCACCCATGTAATGATGGGTCTAATGTGAAAATTTGATGAAACATGGCCTACATATTGTGTTGCTGTGTACTAGGAGCATCTAGTATGAAAATTTATGAAGCGTGGTCCCTAGAGGATACTAAGGGTTGGAGCCTTCAGGGAGGAAGCCGAAGCTTCCTGCTAGTAGTGGCTGGTGATTAGATCAGGGGATTGGAGCTCCCTTCTAATAACAGCTGGAGAACAAGTGAAGGTGGTAGGTCAGTGCCTACATACTAGTAAACATATCAGCTAGTACAAGAGCCAGGGGGTTGTAGCTACCTTCCAGTAGAAGCTGGAGAATTAGAGAAGGTTGCAGCCTTCTGCAAGTGGGTGCCTGCGTACTGGTATGAGTCTGCACCAATACAATATTGTAAACAGATTATTCTTTATATTAAAAAGAAGATAGAGGCAACAACAACAGGTGGTTTTAAAAGCCAATCTCCATCAAGGGTCAAGCCCCACTAAGCCAACACCTTACCTGAAAGAGCCAATAGAACCTCTGAAATCGAAACCCGTTTATACATGAGGTTTTTGTCAAAGAATTTAAATTTTAGATACAGTGATACACAAAATAATATCACAGATGTTGAACTTACATATTCTTTGTAAATTCAAAGGCTCCGTATTTGATATTGTAGTTTGTTCTAGGAGATAAGAAATATGGTAGTTTCTAGGGCCAAACACATAACAAAGGACAAGGAATCACGATCGACAAACAATGCAAATGTCAATCATAGAAACAAATGGCATGTGAAGCAACACCTAGATTTGTATTTGAAAATAGCAGCAAATATTTAAAAGAACACATAACATGTTCTTTAGGGCATATAGTGTGTGGGCTCCAATCAAGAGAATGAACAGATTAATATAGGTAGTCAATATAGAGAATATATCTAACAATGTGTTTTGATGGCAGAAGAAGAAAGATGCTAAAGTTTGAAATTTTGGATCGAGGATGGAAATTTAGGACAGACAAGTAGTGCATCCATAATGAATGATATTAGTGGGGACAACATTCATAGTAATCTAATAAAAAGTAGAAAATGTGAATATCAAAGAATAGTCAATCTCCATCAAGGGTTGAGGCCTTTATTTATTTGATTCACGTATTTCCTGCAGATGGAAATAGGATTATTAAGGACTCGATTACGGTTGGTTTTGTGGCCTTGATGAAAATGTGGAGTGCATCAATACGCAGATACCTTCACACCTTTTGTTTTCTACAACATGTTCCCTGGGAGGGGGTTTGGCATGTAAGTAATTGACTGAACATTGGGTTTAGGGAGTAGTTTCTTATAAACAGTAAGGGGTTCCTCCCTCATTTGTACATGGTTTTACCCATTGGTTCAATATATTTTCCTAGGTTAGCCAATACTTTTCTACACAACACAGGGGATTTATATTAAAGAGGGAAATGAGCTTAATCCCAATTTCCTCTTTGTACCTTCACCCCACTATTTTGTAGTGCAAGAGAGCCAAAATAGGATCCACAAGTGTGACAACCTACAAGGTTGTTGCATTTAGTGGTAGTATTTAAATAGATCTTTTTTCTACAGTTCATAGGTATTGTGTCCTATGTTGGCCTCCCACAACAATCACACTGTTGCTAGTCATTAGTGGAGTCTCAAATAAAATGACAATGTACATGGGTGTTAAAATTGCATTCATGATCTTCACTTCTCTATTTGACAATGCCTTTATATGTAAAATAATTATATAGAGTGAACTCGTCAGCTGTCACATGTCATGCACAAAATACATGCAAAATCAAGAGATTCTTTTCAATGACAGGTAATATTCTTCACTATCACAGACAACAATGTGCATGTTCATACAGTTGAGCACTCAAAATCTCATTTTGATACCATGGTTAAATTACAATGAATATATAAGGTAGATAATTATTACCTAATATATGGTTTTAACTTCCTGAACAATGCTCAAATGAGAGGAAAGTCTCCCATATATATGGAAAATATTACAAGAAACTTGTCACTAATTTTATGGCCTACACATAAACTGTGGGAGTGAGATCACCAAGACCTGCTCCATGGGGTAGTTGTTTAGGCTACAAAGAAACAATGAAATATTGTAGTATTGATGGTAGTCATCATAACAAAACAATTTTTGGGAAACCAATAGACATGCTTGCCATATCTACTTAATAATAAATGAACTAGATATCTTAAAATATTTGAGCTCACTATGCAATGTTCATATTTCTCTGGTATATCATCTACATGTGTGATTACATATGAAATTCTATACAAGTAACTCTTAGGTCACATTTATGCCTATGGCCCTAATAACCCATTTTTCTACTGACCCTATCCCTTGAATAAAAATATCTATCTATCTAATCCTTCCATCCTTTTCTAGATAACAAGTAGAGCTTCAAGAAAAATAACAATAGGTTAATTTTCATGCCTTTCTACTTCTCCCATAGAAGTGTCCAAGAAACATCTTCCATTGTTGTCATCCTGCACTACGAATTAGACAAGAAGAGTAAAACATGACTTGCATGCTTGCAGTCAGGTTTCTAAACATGATAGTGATTCGGCTTTAAAATAGAACATATTGGGCTACCCAACGTTGAAGCTTTCTTTCCAATAGGGATTTCCATATGCCATGATTGGACGATTTTCCATTAGATTCCAAGCCACACTGGAAAACCTTCTTTGTCTCTGATGAATGCCCATATTTTCCTTCCCCACAATAGCTCTAGAAACATTTGCAAAAATATCAAGTCAGCACAAAGCTCTGCATATTTAACAGAATCATACGATAGGTTGTCTTTAACAGAGTTACAAGATAGGTTGGGAGTGAGAACTGAGCCATCAAAAAAATGGTAACTACTCTTAATTGAGAAGTGAGTTCCTAAAAAAAATTCTTGAGTTCAACAACTGCAAAAAGATATCCTAGAGCATTGACTACAACAACATATAAACAAGAGTACAAAAGAAACCCTATATAGTGGACTAGTAAATAAGAACCACTATTGATAGTTTTCCATTAACACAAAGTAGTAGAGGCATTTGAAGAATGTGTTCTGACTGTTGCAACCATTATATCATCAAGAATGGAACCCCACTAAAATTTGTTTTATGCATTGTCAAAAAGGACCTTTTACCTATTTTTGTTTACCCAATTGCTCTCAGAATCAGTCTTCAAGCTATCTATTGGTAGTCCAACTATGCCATGCTTCTAGTCTGTATATACATGAAGTGAGACTATTTTTTATTATTTTTTGGCCTATAATTATATGCTTAAGGTTCTTTGTAAATGTTGGGATCGATGTCGGTGTATGATGGGATTTGTTGGCTAGAATTTACAATAGGTAAGATATTTACTAATATCCAAGTTCCTGGTTGGTTGATGTAATACTCTCTTGGGATATAACAAGATCACCATGGATGAAATGGCCTTTGAAAAAACCTATTTTCCTAATGGTTGAACAACTTAGGGAGTTGTATGCTTGATGAAAGTAGCCACATTAAGCAAAGTGATAAGACTATTGAGCTTAACACTAAAATACATACATAAGATTTATAAACTCACATACCCCTTTAGGAAGTTCAAACTTCAAAGAAAGCCTTTAAATGTCTTGGTTGAAAATTCCACAAGAGAGGCTATGAGTCGTCAATGATTCAAGTGCCTTGAATTGTCACAATGTGGAAGGCTTGTGGGGTTAAAACTCTCGTTCAATAGTCGTGTCAGAAACTTTCCCAATCAAATATGCATTCCAATTTCTATGGCTCACATGAATGTTAAAACAAATTTTCTTATGGGAGTTTTCCTAACGAATTGGGGGACTATGAAAACCTGCAGTTGCTGGATGTGGGTAGTAATTTGTTAGTTGGGTCTCTGCCTTCTAGGCTTCTTAATATGAGAAATATGGAATAATTGGTTGTAGAGGAGAGAAGATAAGATAAGATGAGATCATTATATTTATGTCCAATTATTGACGACAAATTAGGTCAAAGGGACTATTGAGTACACTGATCTCCAAGGGACTCTTGAGTACAATGATGTCCATACAATGCAGGAGAACCAAATAGTCTCCTATACAAAATATAGTGAATGAATATAAGAGATACAATGCAAGAACATAAAAGATACAATGTATGGAATGCCCTGGCAGAGAGGATCGTGAGCTAATGGGTCTGAGGATCAAACCATATATCCTAGCATCTGAGGTTGAATGAAGAACACTGAAGAAAACTCCACAAAGTCTGTTGGCCCAATGAAGGGTCAGTGGAAAGTGTCGAATGTCCAACAAATCGTTGCCTGGGGGAGTATGCATGTTTTTTAGGTCTAGAGGACCTAGTCCATCTCCCAGGAGAGTTCTTTCATTAGCAACCTTATTCCTAATTATTGAGTCAAATTATAGCCTTATAATTTGATTAACATAAATCATCAACCTAGGGTACGTAAGCTTGTGAGATGTTGCACAAAATATATGCAGGCTTAACACTACGAGTGTTGATTAATCTAACTAGTCAATCATACAAAACTAATGCCTCTTTCCTACATCAATAATTTAGCAGCAAAGGCTATGGAGTGGATCAAAACATCCCTCTATAGCTCTTTAGTATTTTTTATGTTGATTAGGAAAATACAGAAAAGTCAAACTTACTGCAAACTAAAAAATTCACTCGACATTATAAATCAAATCCCGATTAAATGAAATCCACACATTAACATTAAATTTTTTTATTCAATCATTTGCTACTGATATATCAGAAAGATTACATTAGCTATAAGAACAGATTATTACTACATAACAGAAATAAAATGCATACACACTAAACTACCGGACTTGTGAGCAAAGGGGGGCCTCCCTTACAACCCCTTCAAATTAGAAGAGCTTGCTCAATGACATAGACAAAACATATAATATTATATTAATTTGAAAGATAACAGTCAAGTATAATCTGATATACATTATCAGTTGAAGCCAACCCAGCAACCCCCTACAATATAAACTAGAACATAATTTATACAAATACAAAAGCCCATATATGGCTCGAAGTAAGGAAAACTACTAATCTAAGCCATTGGCTAATAGTCCTATTAAAAGTTTTCAAATTTATCCATACTCGGTATAATCCATGACTAAAAGCATGGATTATATGAAATTTGTTACATGGTTGTAGCTTTCCTCTATACGGCCAATAAGAGAAGGTTTGAAAATCTAGGCGGTTTCATTGGAAGATCTGAAACGACCAATAGGACAACATCCATATGTGATAGATTCCCCACAAAACCATGTTCTTGTTTAATTTAGAAATTTGTGGAACATAGCTAACCGTCGATTTTGTTGTAGGAAATCCACGTTTACAGGAATTCCAAAGTGTCTGCAGGAAATATGATCACACAAGCTGTCTGCAGGAACTGCAGGCTTATTTCAAATCAAAACAAATCTGCACAAGGAATCTAGATTAGTTGGCATGATAATTAAATAAAGAACAACTAGCTGTAAGGAATGCTTAAGGTTAAGGTAAAAGACGCTTTTTCATGTTAATTTGCATACCTTCAGCATATGGCACCCTTTTGGAAAAACCTAGGTATTATAATTGAAATAGGCATAATAGGGGTTAAAGAGAGTGTAAAATGGGAGAGGTAAAGTTTGGAAAGGGTGTCAAAATTGGGCAAAACCAAGCCCCAACGCTGATATTTTGGTCTAACCCTAAGCCCCAAAACCAGATCCGTGCATAGGTAGGGATTGGCAAGAAAAATAAATCTATAATGCAAATTATTGAAACTGGATAAAATTGAGAAAGATAACTGGTCACTAAATACACTATAAAAGGTTAAACTTTTTAGATATCCCAATTCAGGAGGAATGTCCCCCTAGATCTAGAAGGCTTAAATTTTCCAAGGAACCTAACAATGCATAAATCTCACTCGTTAATCAGTTGTTTGCGAGATTGAGGTCTAAGAGGCATGGAATGTATGAAAGCTCATCAGGAAGAGGCCCAAATAGTTGGTTATTTCTTGCACTAAAATTTAAGAGATTCCTCAGTTGTCAAATATATGAAAAAATAATTTTGTTGAACCGATTGTTGTCAATATTTAGATATTACAGATTAATACAAGAGTCCAAGGGCTACAAATTCCCACTAATGTTATTTTCAAATATAACCAAATCAAAAAGCATTCCTCCCTATGTAGATTTCTAGGTAGAGGGCCCTCAAATCATTTCCTGAAACATTGATTGACCAAATATTAGAATGTGTACCCAATTTCTCTGGAAACCACCCACTCAAATTGTTATCAGAAATATTTAGGGTTGTTAGGCTAACAAGAGTTTCTAGTTGTTCATGAACAGACTCATCACTCACGTGAGCTAGTCTCATGGATGCAATGTCAAAGTATCCCCATGTCGAACTATAAAAAAAATATGATCTCACAGTCATTTATTTCTCTAGAAGGTGATCCTTTCCCTCCTAACATCTGAGGCTGAATGAAGAACACTGAAGAAAACTCCACAAAGTTTGTTAGTTTGATGAAGGGTTGGTTGAAAGTGTTGATTATCCAATAAATCATTGCTTGGGGGAGTATGCTCATTGTTGAGGTCTAGAGGATTTCGTCCATCTCTCGGGAGAGTGCTTTCACTGGGGACCTTCTTCCTGATATTTTGGTATAACCTTGTGTCCCAAAGCTAGATTCGTGCATCGGTAGGGATTGGCAAGAAAACTATATCTATAATGTAAATTCTCGAAACAGTTTCTCCATTAATTGAGGAATTTATCCATCAGTTAAAGAGATAAGGATGATTTGTAATTAGTTGGCTCAGTGAACGGAGTCAAGTCTAGTTAGATTAATTCAAACAGTTTGTTGAATTAATGTAAGTTCAGTTAGTTAATGCTTGCATACATGTAACTACTGCACTTCAGATAACTGAATATTCTCTCGTAAATAACTCATGCATGTCAGTTCAGATAGAGACCCAGTTGAGATCAGATGGAGGGGCAGTGTACTATCAGTTGCTAGAATATTCCATTGTGAATATTCCTTGCATGCAGAAGGAATTATTTCCTTGAGGATTGCGCAGTTACTTCTTCAGGTTTTGTGAGTGTGATGAGGCCAATTCACACATGTGGCTTCACTAGACCCCAAGAAAAACTTTGCAAGGAAATAGGAGGCTTGGAGGGCTTGAGTAGGACATATACTATGTCTATTTAGTCTGTGAGCTGTATTGTTTGATTATAGATAGAGCATGATAACTTGAGAGCTGATTCTTTTTATAACTTGAACAAGATTTCCACTTGTATGATAATACAGAGGTTGGGGCTTTACGTTGAGGCTTTCCCCGGGTTATTTCTTCTGTGTTATGTGTGATTGATTTCTCATTCTCAGTTATATGTGTTCTCTTGATCTTGCTCAATTCGATTAAGCTTCCGCAAAGTGTTGTAGAAGTAGATATTGTATTTTGTTTTAGTATATTGCATAATCTGTTGATCTACAGTGGGAATTTGTAAATGCATGATATTGGAGCAAAGGTGATCAAGGCAAAGAACAGTATACAAGAAGGAGAAGTTCAAATTTTGTGGTTTCTGAATATAGAAATCAAGTTCTTATCACATCTCAATTTCACCAATGGCATTCAACGGTTTAAGACTCGAGTATGCCCTTGATGGAAGGATCGCATGGAGGTAGTATTAGAGGATAACGGTCTAAAAGACTTCATTGATCAAGAAGTCCCTAAGCCGACTGGTGCTACTCAACTGGCAGAATGGAAGAAATGTGTGGCTAGAGCAAGGAGAATCCTCCTAGAGGGAGTTCGAGACCACATTGTCTCGAGCCTCCATGGGAAGGAGATATTGTTTTCGATGTGGAAAACATTGAAAGATTTATATCATAACAATAGTGATCAGAGGAAGTTGGCGCTGAAAGACAAGCTTTGTAAGATCAAGTGTGAAAAGGGCGACACGATCTCTACATATCTGAACAAGCTCACCACCTACAGGGATGAGCTTGGAAGTGTAGGGATCATGACCGTTGATGATTACATGGTGAGTTTTGCACTCCTCGGTCTTCCTAATAGCTAGCATAGCTACCAAGACTCGATTAATGGAAGAGAAAAACTACCAGATTGGGAACGACTTTGGTTGGATCTGATGCAGGAGGAAATAAGAAGAATCACCATAGATGGATCCTCATCGAAGGAAGATGATGAGGAAAATCTAGTCTTAACGAGTAAGGTGAGGAAAGGGAAAGGGAAGGTGTCCCATTCCAAATCCAGTTCTTCCCATTGTGGGAAGAAGATTGACAAATTGAAAGTGCGATGCTTTCAATGTCATGAAGTGGGCCAGTATGCTACAAATTGTCCATAGAAGAAATCCAAGAAGGGTTCCTCAAAGGGATCTGATGGTGAGGCACTTGCCTCACAGTTTGAGTTGGATTTCTCGCTTATTGCATGCATGGTTTCATCCATGGTGGGATGTGTGTGGTACCTAGACAATGGAGCTTAATTCCACATGTCAGGTGACAATAATCTTTTTAGTACCCTTAAGGAGAAGGATCTCTAGATGCGAATCGAGATGGGCGATGATGAAAAGTATCATGTTTCAGGTGAAGGTACGGTTGTGTTTCAGAGGGAGCATGGAGTTCCCTCACCCTAACTGATGTAAAGTATGTACTAGGTCTGAAGAAGAATCTTGTGTCTGTCATTATGCTAGAAGATAAAGGCTATGATGTAGTCTTTAGTAAAGGAAAGGTATTCCTGAGGCATATCGGTATTGGATAGACAAAGTGAATAGGGATTCGAGTTAAGAATCTCTACAAGTTGGAGGTAGATGACTATGGTGCTTTGAGTTCCAAAGTTGAGATGGTGCAGAGCCAAGATGTTGGCGAGCTATGGCATAGAATATTGGGCCACTTGCACCATGGAGCCCTGAAGATCATGCAACAAATTTCTACCATATTACCCAAGGGAAAACTTGAGGAGACGACTACATGCAAAGGTTGTACCTTGGTAAGTATGTGAAATCTTCCTTTCCGGAACGAGACAGTAGAGCTGGAGCAATCCTAGAACTAGTTCACTCAGATGCTTGTGGACCTTTCTCTACAACCTCCACCGCTAAACAAAGGTACTATGTTATTTTTATTGATGATTTTTCTCGTAGATGCTAGATCTACTTTATGCAAAAGAAGGATCAGACCTTCTTGAGATTTGTGAGTATAAAGCCTTGGCAGAGAAAGAATCTAGAAAGAAAATAAAGCCTTGCGTAGTGACAATGGTGAAGAGTATGTCTCCCAACAGTTTAAAGACTTCTACACTGTAGAAGGTATTAAATGGGAATTGACGGCACCCCATAACCCACAGCAGAATGGGGTGGCCGAAAGGAAGAACAGATCGATTGTGGGAGAAGCTCGAGTGATGTTGCATGACCAAAGCCTACCACTGCATTTGTGGGCTGAGGCATGCAATACAACAGTATACTTGCATAACAGAAGCCCGCACTGTATACTGGGGCACCGTATACTGGGGATGAAGACACCTATGGAGGCCTATTCTAGGAAGCGACCTGATGTAAGTCACTTCCGAATATTTGGATCATCAGTTTACTGTCATGTGACTAAAGATGCCAGGAAGAAGCTAGACCCAACAGCTGAGTTGGGAATACTTGTGGGGTACATGGATACACCCCACAACTATCGGGTGTACCTGTCTTCCACTCAGAGGACTGTGGTATGCAAGGATCTGAAGTTCGATGAGCAGAAAGCCATGCAAGTGTCACTTGAGAGGGAGCTCAAGTTGCATGTAGAGGAGGAACCTTCAGTTCCTAAGGAGGAGGAGCCTTAGATTGATGCGGAGCAACCACATGCAGAGGATCTGGGAGTGGAGACATCCACTTATGCTGATACTTCTAGAGATGGGTGGAAATGCTCAAGGGAAACTGACAAGTTGATGCTGGATGCGCGGGAGAATGCGGGACAACCATCTTCTCAGTGCAGATAGAGGAGGTCACCCGAGCGGTACATTGGGTACATGGCCCTGGTTGGGGAGTGTGTAGATACCAAACCTTCTTCATTCAAGGAGGCAGGGCAGAAACTAGTATGGGTTGATGCAATGGTAGAGGAGTACGACTCTATCATTTCGAACAGTGTGTGGGATGTTGTCCTAGGGCTTTAGGGCAAGTCAGTGGTGAGTTCTAGATGGATTTACAAGGTAAAGTAGGCAGCTGATGGTAGTGTTGAGAAACATAAGGAAAGGTTTTTTTCCTGGGGTTTCTCACAGGTCAAGGGGATAGACTACGATGAGAATTTTTCTCCCGTAGCAAGGTACTCATAAATTAGATCGATATTGGCACTATCAGCTTAGTGTTGGGTATACGACCAAAGTCCCACATTGACTAGAAGTGGGGAGGATCATGGGTATATAAGGATGGACAAATATCTCCATTGGTATGAGGCCTTTTGGGGTAAGTCCAAAAGCAAATTCGTGAGGGCTTAGGCCCAAAGTGGACAATATCATACCATTGTGGAGATATGTGGTGTCCAGAATCCCTACAAGTGGTATCAGAGCCATGCCTCAAAGTTAGCCAAGTGGATGAATCCTCGGAATGCCGAACGAAGGTGGTGGGCCCCAGTAATATCACGATGGGATCCATGGATGAGCTCGGTTAGACAAGTGGTGTGCTCTGGATTCTTCATGGATGTGTCCTGGTCCCAACACGGTGAAGAGGAGTTGACCTGGGATAGAGCAAGCTCTCGAGGCAGGTGGTGTTCCATGTAAGGTGTGTGCTTCCAACGCATTGGAGCGGAGAATCTTGGTTGGTAGAGAGTGGACAGATGGATAATCGTTTGAGGGGAGGCTCGATGGTCCTTTGTTCGAGGGGAGGATTGTTGGGTATACGACCAAAGTCCCACATTGACTAGAAGTGGGGAGGATCATGGATATATAAGGATGGACAAATATCTCCATTGGTATGAGGCCTTTTGGGGTAAGTCCAAAAGCAAATTCATGAGGGCTTAGGCCCAAAGTGGACAATATCATACCATTGTGGAGATATGTGGTGTCCAGAATCCTTACACTTAGATGGGGTGGAAGATCCATCAGATGGATGTGACGATAACATTCCTCAATGGGAAGATTGAGGAGGAGGTGTAAACTGAGTAGCCAGAGGGTTTCGAGACCTTCGATCATGAGTCGCATGTATGTCGAATCAATAGGGCTTTGTATGCGCTGAAGTAAGCACCCCATGCTTGGTACACCAAGATTAACATCTATTTCACTGGTTTGGGCTTCACCAAGAGTGAAGCAGATGCAAACCTTTACTACATCATGGTAGAAGGTAAACCATTGATCATTGTTCTTTATGTCGATGACATGATTTTGACAGGTGATGATTAGCTGATATAGTCTTGCAAGGAGGAGCTTGCAAGAGAGTTTGAGATGAAGGACATGGGCCTTATTCAGTACTTTCTAGGCGCGTAGGTGTGGTAGAAAGATCGTGAAGTATTTGTGTCTCAATTCAAGCATTCCAATGAGATACGCAGGCGCTTTCACATGGAGAAATGCAAGCCCATGCAAACTCCTCTAGATGGGAATTGGAGGAAGGAGGATGCTACTACAGGTGAGGTAGTAGCTGATACTATTTATCAGTAGCTGGTGGGTTCACTTATGTATTTGGTGAACACACGACCCGACTTATGCTTTGTGGTGAACCAACTGATTCAAGCTATGGTTCACCCTACTAAGATGTTTTGGAAGGAAACGAAGCATGTGTTGAGATACCTCAGAGGCACATCTTATCTCGGATTGCGGTACAGATAGACAGAGGGAGTGAAGCTTCAAGGCTTCATAGATGTAGATTCAGCAGGGAGTCCATCAAACAGGAAGAGCACTTCTGGAGGAATCTTCAACCTTAGTTTAGCTGCAGTTTCCTGGTACAGCAGGAAACAGAGATCAGTTGCACTTAGCTCAGCAGAGGCTGAATACATGGCTACTAGTTAGGCTGCATGTGAGGCCAATTGGATGCCGAATATTCTAGTGGGATTGTTTGGTCAGAGGATGGATCCTACAGTGATCTACTGTGATAACCAGAGTTGTATCATACTAGTTGTACGCAGTGTGCATTGTGGATGGCCACTTTGAGGATATAATATATTTTTTGACTACCGGCACTCCGCCGCAGGGGTATTCGGTGCAACAAAAGAAGGAATTGGTGACACGAGCAACATATTTCACCGTGATTGCCAGCCATGTCTACAAGATGGGCCATGATGAGATATTATGAAGATATGTACCAGAGTTTGAGTGAGAACAGATCCTTGCCGAAGCACATAGAGGGGTTGCTGGTGGACATTATGTGAGCCGCACAACAGCCCAAAAGGTTCTTTGCGTCAGATTATGGTGGCCCACCCTACATCAAGATTCAAAAGCATACTGTCGGGCCTGCGATGTATGCCAACAAATAGGCAAGTTGTCACGAACGAATGAAATGCCACTTCAGCCACAGGTAACACTACAGCCATTTGAGAAATGGGCGATCAAATTTGTCGGGCCTATTGAACCGCGAGGGAAGACGGGCACGTGCTATATTATCACTGTGACCGAATACTTGACCCGATGGGAAGAAGCACAACCAATTAAGGATTGCACAACCATGACAATGACAAAGTTCTTGTTCGAGAATGTGTTGACCAGGTTTGGGTGTCCTAAGATTCTCATGAGTGATCAAGGAACACATTTTTTGAATGAAACCATCAGCGCGCTCGCTGAGGAATTCCAAATATATCACCAACAGAGCACACCATACCATCTGCAAGCAAATGGGATCATTGAGGCATTCAACAAAATTTTGGAAACCGTGTTGACTAAGATTTGCAATGCACGATGGAATGATTAGAACTTGCTCATCCCTGTTGTTCTATGGACATATCGAACCATGTGCAAAAAGTTGACAGTCCAGACACTGTTTCGACTAGTCTATGGTAAGGAGGTCGTGATGCCTATGGAATATATCGTGCCCAGCCTACAGATTGCAGAAGCTACAGGAATGGAAAATCATGGGGCTTTGGAGGAAAATCTCGCACAACTCGACGAACTAGACGAAGAATGATTTCTAGCAGGATTTCATCAGCAGGTACAAAAACAGCGCGAGAAAGCATGGCATGATTGCCATATCAAGGTACGCACGTTCAAGAAGGATGATCTTGTGTTGTTATATGACAGTAAGTTTGAAAAATTCCCAATAAACTCCGTATGCATTGGTTGGGACCTTATGTCATTAAATAAGTAACTGATGGGGGCATAGTTTAGCTGGCTAAGCTCAACGGAGACCCTTTCCCGGGAAGAGTGAATGGAAATCACTTGAATCTATATATGGGTAGGTCGATCGCCTGACTAACCATTCCACGGAGAGTCTCATCACTCCGACCAGTTGAAAGAGAGCGAGGGATGATAAAGTAGTCTGGGGGACAGATGCGTGGGTATCAGGGTGAAATTGGCTGAAAATCAGGGGCATGGTTCCACGGATAGAGCCACGCGAGTGCACCGCTCCAAGGAATGATGACCGTTAATACCACTGTTCCTGACAAGATGGCTGCATTATGGAAAAAAGGAGTGGGTGATAGGTAATTAAGAGCAACAGTATGAGCTAGATATGAAATGATCGACCACATATTTCACACAGAAAGTTACATGAGCTAGAACGAGCGGCAATCCGGGCATTTGAAGTTTGCATGGCTTATAAATCACCATGGGGAATTTGCTAGGAAACATATGCTTTGGAGATACAGATGGAGCCGTTCATAATCTCTGCACTCGGCATTCACCCGAAGGTAGTAATCTGGCTGAAGAAGGGGCAAGACTCTCTAAAGATTCTGGTATTGACAGTTGCGGGTATCCCGCAGGCTGCAGTGTCACTAGCAAGGGATGTACTGGAAAACAGGGAATGCGAAGTAGAATTGGTACACATGCCATCACCCTGCCTAAGGGTAGGATGGCGCATTACAACAAAACAATAGAAGAATGGACAGATGGTGACAATGGGTGAGATGTAGTCAATAAGTTGTCTCTAATGGTTCTCTACGAGTGGGATCCGGCGAACAACAGGCAGGGTCTTGCAAAATTGCAACATAGGTTACAGCGGACGGTGCGAAGAGTAGATACATTGGTCGGAAAGGGCTATGGTGGTACCAAGAGGTCCCGTATGCAGCTCCCTTTCTCGTGCTAAAATCATCAGAGGGGGTGTTCTATGTTAACTGAGTAGAGCAGAATGAGAATCATCGGTTGCGAGATATGGTCGAAACACTGAAGCAGGAAAAGCGTTACAGGAGACAAAGCAAGAGCAACAGGATGACAAGCGGCACTCAACGAAGGGTGAACCATGAAGCCAAGACGGAGCATCTAGCCATGCCAGTAAGTGACTCAAGACAAGTCATGATGATTGTGTTGGGGGATTGTTGGGTAGCGCAAGCTCTGCAGAACGAGTATGGGGTGTGAAGCCCAGAATTTTGGGTAATATTAGGGTAAAAGACTTCGCAAAAAGTCGAAGCGCGAACTATAGTAGGTTGAGTCAAAGGGTAGTCCACCCAAAAATAATGTAAAGAAATAGTAATAGAGTCATCCCGCAGAGGGATTGCGGGCCAAGGGAGAGTATAAATAGAGCATGGCTCTATGAGGGAAAAGTAGTTCTTTTGGAAGATGGAATGTAATGGGTCCTTAAAGGCAATAACTTGAAAGCGTATGTAAGTCTGAGTCGAGGGAGTAGGGTAGAAGGTAGAGGCTCTATAGCTGTGTGTGCAGAGGCCTAGAAAATATGCAGCTGTGTGCATAGATCCCTGCAGCTGAGTGTGCAGGGTGGATCTGGATGTATTGTTGAAGATTGCTAATAAAGATAAGTTTCTTTTGAATTTTGTGTTGATTGCGACTTTACTCTTTTATGATAAATGAACTATTATGATTTCTGCATTTGCTACGGTTGAATACATGTGAACTGGGTTAATCTTGATGTGCGAAGTAACCACAAGTAATAAATGTTTGCTTAAAGACCGTTTTAACTAGATCAAACAATAATAAGTGAATTAATCTGTAATAAGCGAAATAAGGGTATTCTGATCTACGTGGATCTGGTGTAGCATGAAGCTGGAGAATAGTGTGCGAGCCCCACACCACATCCAAGACATCCCCAAGGTGCGGAAACCTGGTTCCAGCACCCTCCCTTGCTACCTCGGATGAAACCTCAGTTTGCGCTTCGTGGGCTATTGCCAAAAGGGCCAGTAGCTGCAGGATTTGTTTGGCTAAATAATTCTTCCGAACCTGGGTCAAGCACCTATAAGCCAACAGAGAATACATGCTAGATGGGCCAAATATTGAATGTTTCAAATGCCATAACTATGGCCATAGATCTCATGGTTGCAGATATCAGACGGAATCGCCTATGGACAACATTGAATGCTTCAAGTGTCATAACTATGGGCACATGACTCGAGAATGTAGGAATAAGAAGGTCTGGAAAAGGAAACATGTACAGGAAGACAAAACAGATAACAAGGTTTCAATAGTTATGATTTTAGGATTTGTAAAAGAAAAGGGTCATGAGGAATTAGCAGTTGCTTCAGATAATGGCTCGAGTCAAGATGGATCGTTAGGTGACTCACTATTTTGAACAATATGGCTTGTGACTCCTTAATGTTTGTACAAGAGGAGTCTATGTAGCAGTATATGGCACAAGTCTACGATTGATAGGAAGGTAGTTTGAACAAGATGGTAGCTTCATTAAAGGTTCAGGGGGAGCAAAATAGTTGAAGGATTACAAGTTACCAGGAATAAGACAAGATTATTCTGCAAAGGATATGCACAAGTGGAAGGAATTGATTTCGACAAAACATTTGCACCAGTTGCCAGAATGGAAGCCATCTGGATGTTTCTCACTTATGCATGTTCAAGAAAAATAAAAGTCTACCAAATGGATGTTAATTCAACATTTCTGAATGGAGAATTAGAAGAAGAACTTTACATCAAATAACTTGAAGGTTTTCTACTATTAGAAAAAGAAGACTATGTTTGCAGGTTAAAGAAGGCTTTGTATGGTCTCAAGAAGGCTCCCAGAGCATGGTATGCTCATCTTGATGGATATCTACATCAACAAGGGTTCAAGAAAGGTATTGATGATAGCAATCTTTACGTACAAATAAATAAAGATAATTTAACAATTGTTGAGGTATATGTGGATGATATAATCTTTGGTAGCAATGATGATCGACTAAGTAAGAACTTTGCCACAAAGATGCAAAGTGAGTTTGAGATGTCTTTACTGGTGACTTGACATACTTCTTAGGGCTTCAAATATCTCAGCAAGAGAAAGGAATATTTATATGTCAAGCCAAGTACATCAAGGAAATGCTCAAGAAATTCAAAATGGAAGATTGCAAACCCATCCTTACTCCGATGGTAACTGGTTGCAAATTGAGCATAGATGACACATCTAAGGATGTGGATCAGAGGTTGTATAGATCTATGATTGGTAGTCTTCTATATGTAACAACCTCCTGACCAGATGTTATGCAAGCAGTTGGACAAGTAGTAAGATTCCAAGCAGCACCAAAAGAATCACATATTATTTCATTCAAAAGAATTCTTAGATATCTAAAGGGCACAACAGAATATGTATTATGGTATCCCAAGGGAAACAATCTCATTATTCAAGCCTTTAGAGATGCAGATTGGGCAGGAAGCGTTGATGATCGTAAGAGTACTCTAGGTGGTTGTCTCATATCATTGTTGAGAAAAAAGAAAACCTCAATCTCATTATCCACAACAGAAGTAGAATATATCGCAAAAGCATCTTGTTGTACTCAAGTTCTCTGGATGAAGGAAACTTTTCAAGATCTTCAGGTCAAGTTTGATGAGCCTATTCCCATATTTTGTGATAACACCAACGCCATCAGTATCTCCAAGAATCCTATGATGCATTCCAAAACGAAGCACATTCCGATTAAATATCATTTCGTTAGGGAGAAGGTCACAAAAAAGAATATAAAACTTGAATATGTTGGTACAAAAGAACAAATTGCTGATATCTTCACTAAAACTTTACCTCATGAAGCATTTCAATATGTTCGCGAGAAGCTTGGGATTCTCCCAAGTTCTCATTATATTTTCCTTATTCAGCAAATAAAGGTGGAGTGGAAGTATGTACAAGTCCGCAGGATGGTTGTGTTTCAAGGAGAGTTACCCTTTTTCATTGATGTCAAAGGGGTAGAAAAGGCAGTAGGAAGAGGTTCACTGATTACAGGTGGAGTACTTGTGTTGCCATCAATGCCAAAGGGGGATATTGTTGATCTAAAGATGATCTGAAGTTGTCATTGATGTCAACCCAAGTAGCACCATGGGTTATCCTAATCTTGCAAAGGGAATTTTGACTTGACAAATTACTCTATTTTGAGTCAAGGATATTCTATATGGATTCTACTTGTCGAGATGTTTTCGTTGATATATGGCACGCCAAGTAATTCTTCACAGTTTGAGAGATATTCATGTTTGAAGTTAGTTACTCCAGTTAGTGGGCTAAAACCCTATGGGGTTGTGGCATGGCACTCATAATTGGTTTTGGTCATTGAATAGTTAATAATTAATAATTTTTTAAGCTCCTAAAATCCCTCCAACATTCTCTATAGAAGCCCCTCTCAACCCCATAAAAATAAATCTCATATATCCTCCAAAAGGTGCGATTGTGGAATTTTCGCTATAACCTCATTTCTATGAAGTCTTAGATTCTGAAATTAAAACCCATTTGATTCACAATCCTGATGAACGTTGTGACCAAAATTCATACCTTAGTTCACTATATGTTCGGAGATATGATCTGTGGAAGTTAGGGTTTTTGTAGGATCCCAAATTGCATCTCAAAGAAGTGACCGTTGGAAAATCGTCATAACTCTCTCTCTAAGAAGAGGATTGGAATTATGTAAAAATTGGTAGTTAGTGCATGGACTTTGGTTTTCTGTGTATCAATTTAGAGACGAAGAAGGAAACTGTCACACATGGCACATCATACAAGTTCTCTCTACTGAACTAGTCCATAATTAGATCATTGTGAGAGATTGGGCATAACTTTGGCTTGAAGAGTCCAAATCAGGTCAAACCTATGGCATTGGAAAGAAGACTCAGAGGGCTACTACAATACCAAAGATAAAATATTGGGGATCTGAAATCGTAGAGCTACATCAGATTAAATATCGTGCTCCTAGAAGGCAAGAATAAACTAGATCAAGTGTTGTCAAGGGGTGCAAAGGACCAGACTTTCTAGGGAAGCAAAGAGAAAGTTGCAACAAAATGATGCAGTAGAGGTAAGCTAGAGGTAATTATCTTCTGTATATGCATGTTCATCTCTTAATTGCATTAGGTTCTTTGTATTCTAATTTGTTGTTTTTTATTTAGCACTGACATATGCTCTGCAGGATGAGGTAAGTTTTGCTATTATCATGTCATGGGTATTTCCTTGAAGACTTTTTGCAGGTATTATATAATTATCAAGAGAAGAATCAATGCATAATATAATTTTATAAAGAGTGAGAAAGGGTAGCATGACAAGAGCAGCAATCAAGGTGTATAACAACAGCAAGAAGTTCACCTCATGAAGTCTTTAAGTGGGAAGCACTGCATGCAGACATTGTAAAAGTATCATTGTACAAAGTCATTGTAAAAGCATCATTGTAAAAGTTGTACAAGTGTCTATCTACCAAGAATTGAAGAGGCAGTTTCGGGAGGTCTAGGATCATCGTTAGGTAGTTGTGTCATAGTTGGGGTTATGGTCTAGTGAGTCTTATTCTTCTACATGATTGTAAAGTGGACCATTTCCCCTGGTACAAGAGTCCATTCTTCTTTTATTCTTCTATATGGTGGTAGGGTGGTGCTAGGCTGGTGCATGAAGTTGCCAATAGGTTCAAGCCTATGAAAACTTCATGGTAGTAGGGTTGTGCTAGGGTGAGTTGTAGCTCATTTGGTGTTGGGGCATTCGTTCAGTTGACTACTGAAGAATCTCAGCCATTGGAGCGTCTATCCTGTGGGAGCTGGAGAAGAATTCTTTTCTAGATTCTAGGAAGTTTGAGCTTTCTTTTCAATTGGAGTTGAAGATTAAAGAATTATTAGAAAAGTGTTCAGTGGTTTTTGACCTAGAGGGAGATTTCCACCTAAAATTTTTGTGCCTCCTGTGTTATTTTATTCATTGTTGTTACTGCATAAGCATTAATGATAATTGAAGATTAACTAATTCTCTAAAAAGATTTAAAAGTAATAATTGCTAAGGAATAATGATTCACCCCACCCCCCCCCCTCCCTCTCAGTATTTTCCAACATAAACGAGACTCGAAGAACCCTGTTCTAGATTAAGGGACTAACGACAAGGAAAAAACAGTTTCCGTGTGTTAAATTTTGATGGGAGGGAATGACGAAAATGGAGCGAGGAGATTAGCAAGGCTAAACAGTTTTGCCTAGCTAACTCTATAGAGAAAAAAACTTTCGTCGTAAATATGAAAATTGTGTTAAACATGTGAAAGATATTGTCGACAAAGACACATTGTATAAGGATCCATGTGGGGTGTTGGATAATATGCTATAGCTATTGTCTCAAAGGAAGGAAATAAGGAAAGTTTTTAGTACCCATTTCCTCTAGTCGAGTCTATGTATTCATTAAGCAGAGAAGCTCCATATAAGGTTTCATAGTCGCTCAAGTGTCTTAGATATTTCCCACCTCTTCTCCTTTGTTTCTTGTGAGACTATTTGCCTCTGACTCAGAAACATGGAGTCCACAACTGATGTTCAATTGAAGATTGATGAGAACGGTTGGGTTATTCAAATCAAGGGAAGTTTTTATATAGAAGAATAAGAAGAAGTGAAGGAATTATGTATTTCCATTTTTAATGTGCCCAAAGAGTTATTGGTAGTGAAACCTAAAGCATACACTCCTCATGTCCATTTCCATCAGCCCCTATCATCACTGGAGAACTAAGATCTATTATATGGAGCACTACAAACTTCAAATTGCTCATGGATTTCGAAAGAATCAACAGACTCAAGTTTGAGTCAGCAGTTGTGGAGGAGTTTAAGAAGCACGAATGGCGAATCTGGAGCAGCTACCACAAGTTCCTTAACTACAAGGAATAAACCTTGGTGTGGTTCATGGTTCTTGACACAGTATTCCTTCTCAAGTGTGTGAAGTTTTATGTGAGACATGCCGACGAAAACTTTGATGCAGACGTCAAGTAGCTTGAATGAGTCCTAGATCCGAGTGGCACTAGTGCTTTCCACAATTCCATTATTAGAGATCTGAGGATGCTTAGAAATCAATTGTCGCTCTTTCTGTTGCAAAATATTTTGGAATAATAGTTGGGTTTTATATGTGGAGTAAATGAGACTCGAATAACCCTGTACAAAGTGACTAATGAATGGCTTTCATGCTTTTGAATTATGATAAGAGGGAATGACGTAAATGGAGCGAGCGGATTGGCTAGGCTGGACAATGTTTACCCAACTAATTCCATAGAGAAAACACCTTTCGGTGTAAAAATCACACAAATATAATTTTTAAAATGTGCTGGTGAAAAATGGGTTCCAGGGAGGATACCCCTCACCCTATCGAATCTACATGCAATTAAAGAGGGGAGTGGCGAGGCTTGCCACCCCATGCACAAAGTGTGTGACTACAATTCTATCGAACACATGGATTACCATATTTAGGAGGGTTCTGTTGTAGCTTCTATGCAGTGGAGAGGGCTTATAATACCCATCAATGAGAGTATTATATGTTACAATATCAAACTAAAAGCCCTCTTTCTCCATCAATATCATAAAATGATTTTCTTTTTCCAAGTTACCATCTCTGCATAAAGCATGAATTATTATATTGAAAGTAAAATCGTTGGGAGGTATTTGTCTCTTACCCATTTTAATATAGATTTCCTAGCACAGATTGATGCAATTGGACTCCAATAAACCATTCAGAATTCTATTACAGGCAGCGATGTGAGGAACAAAATCAATAACTTCCATTAGCCTAAATATCTGAGCAATGTCCTCTGCCTTGCCATGTTGGACATAAGCCTTTATGAACATATCAAAGACCACAAGATTCCAATTGCACTAGTTTGAGGTCTCTAGAAGCTTGTCAAATACCTAATTGCAAGACTTATGACCTGATATTTAGTGGAAAATCAGGGTCATTGCATCTGAAAACATTCTGGCAAAGCTCAAAATATTGACCATGATGCACCAGCTCTGTAAAATGTGCCTTACTCTATTTTTCTGTTCTGGACAGTTGAGTAATTGGAAGGCCATTGCTAGTTTTGGTTGTATCCTCAACAGAACTTGTGTGATTGACAATGGGGGTAATGTGGAAGGCACTGAATCCTGTTGTAAGAGATCCCATCTGCCCTACTTGATATCTTCGCAGATTTTATTAACGAAGTTATCGTTGTGTTGGGAAAATTGTGTTCTACCTAGAGGCCTCAGATTCCAGTAGCTTATAAGGAAATTTTGTACAATGAATGCTTTTTCCAGTCTAAGTGATGAATTGTGCAGGGACCCAAAAGTGGCAGAAAATAATGTGGGCATGGATTTCAGGGGGTTCATATAACATGTCTTTGCATAACTACAGATGGGTATCATTGATGTAATGTATCTCAATAATGTTATATGGAGGTGGTAGGAAAGAATTCGATCAGGTGTAAAAATTGAGGAGGCCTTGTGATTTTTTGAACGAGTGCATGCATCGTTTCGGTCATTGTGTTCTACGCCCTTCAAAAGAAATGCATTTTGGTGAGAAAATTTTATGTCGTGATATGGTTTCAGGGAAGACGTCAAGCAACTTGGATGATTCCTATATCCAAGTGGCGATAATGTTGCCCACAATTCCATTGTCCTAGATCTGATGATCCTTTAAAATCAATTTCCGCTCTTTTTGTTGCAAAAACTTCTAAAATCAATTGCTGCTCTTTTTTGTTGCAAAATATTTTGAAATCAATTGGGGCTCTTTCTGTTGCAAAAGCATTTGGAATTGCAGTTGGGTTTTATATGTGGACTAAACAAAATGGAAGAACCTTGTACGAAGTGACTGACGAATGGTTTCCATGTGTTAATTATGATAAGATGGAATGAAGAGAGCAAGGAGATTGGTTGTATTGAACCATGTTTTCCCAACCAAATATATAGAGAAAACTCAAGGGGTAACTATTATATATATACTATTTAAAATAAAAAAAAAATTAAATACGATAATAATATTTATAAAAACAATTTATACATAGTATTAATTTAAGTTTTTAATAAAAATAAACCTAATATTAAGTTGTATAAAAGTTATTTAATATGAAAATTTAAGTTTCAATCAATGTAATTAGTGGTTTTATGCAATGATATTTATGTGTGTCAAAGAGTATAACTTTTTTTTTATGTGGCCACCATTTTTCATATATTGAGACAAATTAAAAGACTCATCATTAAAATTATGTCAAGGTTTCTTCTTGTTTCAACATAGACATAGAAATGTATGATAACGTACCCCCTCCTAAAATTTTGACAGTTGTTATTTTTTTTAACTAAGCTTTCACCTACCACAATGAGGCTAATTGCCCACATTTAACATTATGAAATTTTATGAACAATGGAGAAATTTCTAATGGGGTCTTTATCTTTACTAATATGACCACATTTTCCACACTAGGAATAATTCTCAAGGCCTTTACCAATGGACATGAAAAGGGCCTTAGACTAGGAATATGGGTATCTTACTATTATTTTCATAATAAAAATTAGTATGAAGTAAGGAGAAAAAGGTCTTTACTTCTAAAATGATGCTTCTCATGCTCAAGGGCCATGAATTTGACATTGAAAAACCACATATATCATCTCTAAATAATCTTAGGGATAATATGGGATATCAATTCTATTAGGAATTTTTTCACACCATGTATAGGAGTCAAGAAATGTACCATGGGTAGGGGAGGTTATCAAGGGAATTAGGTCTAACAAGAAACTTTTTGGTCTCAAGGGCTATGAGCTAGACTCAAAAACCACATAGATCTTCTTTAATGAATATTTGGTCTTAAGCTAGTATATAGGCACCATAAGAGGTATTTATCACCACATATGGGAGTTAATGTCTATGTTATGATTAGGATAGGAAAGGAAGGGCCTTAGTCCCTAAATTAATCTTTCTCGTGCTCAACTTCCATGAAAAATACCTATAGCTGGGAATATGGGCATTTAGTATGTTTTACATAATAAGAATGTGTCTCATGGCATTCACTATGGCCAAGGAAGGAAATTTTATAAAAGGGACTTAAGTCCTAAATAATTAGTGGCCATTAAAAAGGCTTCAAACCACCACATTAATTATATTCTGTAATATTCTTTGGAATATAGGAGGGATGTATCTTCTATTAAAAGGTTTTACATATCATGATTGAGTTTTGGAGCCTCATCATTGCACCTTAATGAAACTAGGGGGTTTTTAAATCACATATGAGGCTTAAAAGTGTAAAGTTGGTCAAAATAAGAACATAAGGGGCTTATGCCTTATTTGAATATTTGATGAATAAGATTTTTGAATTAGTTCTCAAAAACCACACACGACCTCTATAGGGGATCTTAGGCCTCTGTGGGGGATCTTTAGTGTCATTGGTATGTTTTACATAGTAAGAATTATGGGTCTTAGGCTTGTACCATGGCAAAGGAATGAAAACAATGGCCTCAAGCCCAAAATGAAATTTCTTTAGCTTACACTCCATGAAAAAGTCCATAAAGAACAATATAAATCATCTTTGAAGGATTTTAGGCCTCCATCTAAGATAAGGGTTCCATTATAAGGTTTTCCACATCATATATGGGAGTTAGGGCTTATATATTGACCAAGGAATTAAAAAGGGCCTTAGGCCTAAAACAAGTCTTTCTCATGTTTAATGTCAATGAACAAAATATTATAATGGGAATATGAGCACAATTAGTATGTTTTTCATAATAAGAATGGGTTTTATTTTATGGCCTTTATGATGGATAGGGAAGGAAAATAAGATCCTTAGTCCCGAAACAAAATTTCTCTAGTAGTTCAATGGACATGAATAAGGCCTCAAACCACCATACATATCCTATTTAAGATATATCTAGCCTTGAAGTGTGTTATGGGTGTTATTTGAAGGTTTTTTGTGCCATAGTTGGTTCTTGGGGCCTCTAAGTTTGGCCTCAATATCATTAGGAGTTTTTTTGCACCATGTGTGGCACTTGGGGTCTTAACCATGTTAACATAATAAACATAAAGTGCTTGGGTCATATTTGAATCTTCCCATGCTCAATCTTCTTGAACATTAAGTATTTAAGAATTACGTCTCTCTTTCTTGTCCCTCCTTCCAAAGAGAGTATACAACTATTATGTATTGTAGAATTATACTCTATATTGCATAAAATTGTTATAATTTTAGCATTATATAAGATGGATCCATGGACCCCTTTAAAGGGGTCGTTGAATCCATCTACCTAAATAATTTAACATTGCAGATGGATTTAGAGATCCTCTTAAAGGGTCTCTAAATTTTAATACTACAGATTGACTTAGAGACCCCTTTGTCTCTAAATTTAACACTACAGATGGATTCAAAGAAGGGGGTCTATGAATCCATATACAGTGTTAAGAGTTAGAGACAAAAGGGTATTCATAATTTTAACACTGTAGATGGTTTCAAAGACCCATTTGTCTTTAAATTTTAACACTGCAGATGGATTCAAAGATCCCTGTAGTCAGTGTCAAAATTGCAATTTTCTATTTTTGGAGTGACATAATTAAAAATTACTAACATAAATGAGTAATTCATATGCTTGTTGTACTTGATATTTCGTCATATTTTTATTCTTGGACTATAGTAGTCATTTATGTTAATCATTATTAATTTTATCACTTATTATCTAGTCATATATTTTATTCCTGGACTAAATTAGTCATTTAAGTTAGTTTCTTTTAGTTTGGTCACTTATTATCTAGTCGTATATTTTATCCCTAGATTAAATTAGTCATTTAGTTAGTCATTTTTAGTTCGATCACTTAAAATTGCTCAAATTTAGTAGTAATTCACTTGAAATAATTGCAGTGACTAACTTTTTTAGCCACATAATCACTAATTTCATCATTTTCTACTAGTTATATGTAGCATTTATCAAATGGATAAACTGAGTAAATCATAAAATTAGGATTCTTAAGTTGAGATGTTAATTACACCTAAAATAAGTAGCACCCAATATTTTCAGTGTAAATTGCACAATATATGTAGTACCTAATGAAGAAAATTCCATGTCTCAACATATGTAGAACCAAAGGGAAAACATTAACACACATTCATATTCCATCTATATAAATGAACAAACAAATTGTGGTTGTGTAAAACAAAGAAATGAGAAGTGGGAGAAAAATAGATTATTACCCATGACCTCACAACAGATGATGGTGAATAGAACAAATGATAGTGAATAGATGAATATGCACAACAAAGAAGAGTCTCAATAAATGAGAGAAGAAATAAAATTTTATTGAATATCATCTCTTATTTGTGCCAATGCATATTCAACAATTGTTTCTTGATAATCTCTTCAGATATGCATATCAGGGACTTATAAATTTTCCTCCCTTGGAAGTCATCTTCTTCCTGGACTTGGAAATGGCCATTTATCTATTTCACCCCACCCATTTGACCCTGGCATGCTCTGTTGTAAACTGTTCCCCCATTCATACAGGTCCATGATCTAAATCCTTTAGAAAAAACAAATAAACCATCTAAGTACAAACAATTTTTCCTCTGAAATCTGAACAAATTGTTGTGGCTAGGAACAAATCACAACCACAACAAATGAAGTAAAAGGATAGTAGTAGGATGAGGAGAATGAACTCAAAAATGTAAAAATCTTACAAAAAAGGTTGTGATGTCCGACAATCAAATTCAAAACCAACACATATTCATTTTCATCCGTCCAAATCCCCATTCTCTTCTTCATCCTCAAATATTGTTGATAATTCTGATTCGCTTCCTTCATTAATTCACACTACTATCTCTACACTCCTAATTCACGTCAATTACTAAAAATGAATGACTTATGTTCCAACTCACAAGTCTACCTATATTAAATGAAGATGGAAAGTGACTAACAATGTAGAGAAATTGTCACAAAAATATGATTTTCACATTCAAACCTTTTAGAATTAGATATGCAAGACATTCAATAAAATAAGACACGTTTCAAGTTCAAGAATCTCCCTTGCCTAAGAAATTTAAATGCGGGGATTTTTACAGCTTTCAAGAAATGAATTTTTACAGACACACTCAAAATTAAGGGGAAGCCAAATATTATAAAAGAAAAATTCCCTGGCCCATTACACTCAATTGTTGTTGGTTTTCTCAAACGATTAACTCACCTGATACAACAGAAATTCAATCTTCAAATCACATACATCATATGAGCTCCAACTTTGTGGCATCGAAGTACCCTTACTCTCATTATGAAAGCATGCCACATAAGGAAAATTGACTCAGAGGAAAATCTATCCCCCTTCCCAAGAGATTGTAGCCCCTGTAGAATGGAATGAAATGGAAGCTTACAACATCACATAAACAACAATAGATGATACTCATGAACACAGATCCATTAAAAATCACCGTTCACTTTAACCAAAAAAATGGTTACAGAGCATGAAAATACTATGCCATGGTTGTAGGCTTCACAACTGCCAAAGTGGGGATTTAAGAATTCTATAGTGAATAGTTGAAACTATACTAATCCGAGGGTAAAGAATTTTTCAGTCGTCTAGCAATGGATCTAACACTGCAAAATGGTGCAAAGTGTCATCGAGGGAAGTTCTTCCCAGAGGGAATGTCTTATAGCGTAACAAGACATTGAAACTTTTGTGAAAAATAATACTAATCTCATATACACCAAAGTTAAATACTACTTAAAGATATCTCAACCTAATTATTTAATCTCAATAGTATTAGTACACAAATTTAACTTTCTTGTCAATATTATTTAAGCACAAACCAAGACTTTTTCAATAATAAACTATGACCCTCTATTTTTGAATTAGAATTCAAAATTTACCATCTTATAAACCATTAAGTAACTTAATGTTTTTAAAACATTGATATAGCTCCACATTAAATTTTTTAAATTATATCAATAAAAACTAAATTGATGAAATGCAATAAGCCAAAGTTAGAAGAGATATGGCTACAAGGGTAGAATATTAGCGTCCAAGTTCCTCCTTTTCCTAGCCATAGTCATGGCTTCTTCACTCTTGTTCTCACTCTACCCCTCAGCATGTCCTCACAAACCTTCATGTAATAGATGTCCTACATGTTCAGTAACACCTCTGATGAGATTATAGAATAGTAGAGGTCTTACTTCCAGGAGAAGTTTGGTTGTTCATATGGTGCCTGATGAAGAGAAAATCATAGAGCACTCTCCACTGGATTTTCCCCTTGTAAGTGAGTGGTCCTCACGGACAACTTTTATTCTATTTTATTTTTTGCTTCTCTGGAAACAAGTTATAGTTTCAATTAGATTTCCTTCTACTAAGCCAGAAATAATTTTTCAGATTAGTCCTCAATCTCCATGTAATTTGTTCTTATAGAAATCATTTGCAATACTCCTTTATTTTTCCTATGGAGTAATAATCATTTGATGTCTTTTCTGGGTTTAATTTTCTATTTAGTTTGTGTTTCTAACAACACTCCATTTTGTTTTGTTGGATATGGTTGAAAAGGTTATAATTTCCATTGGGTTCCCTTCTCTGGGGATGAAAATATATTTTGTTATTATTCCTAAATAACCACACCACCAATTAATCTAAAATTCTCTGCAACACTCCTTTGCATGTCTTGTGGGTTTACTTTTGTATTTACTTCCTCTTTGTAATAATACTTTGTTTTGCTTTGTTGGATATACTAGAGAGAAGTAATACATGAAGAATTTATTTTTCAAAATCTTATGTTCTTAAATATTTTTAATATAAGGTTGGAGTGCATAGCAGGGACTTCCCGAAGGTCAGCTTAGGTATGCGGTATGAAGGAGTGTTAAGCTCAACTTTTAAGTGCAAGCATTATTGGTCAAACATAGTTAAAAATGAAGTCAAAATGACATATTTAGTGTTGGAATCGCACATACAATCATCGGTATGGTCCGAGAAATGCATTTCAAGCCAATGAAACGTGTTTCCAACATGTGGGATGCACTTGTGCAACTGAAAATATGTTTGAAGGTTGTACAACACGCATTTCTAGATATGCACCTGATATGGTCTCGCACTATATGTTTCTTGCAACATAGGATGGGATGACATGATCCACTGCTTTGTTTGTGCAAACTAACCATCAACAAAAAATAACACAAGCATGAAAGAGAAAAATAATAGGTTCTTCTAGCCAAAAGTAGCTCCAAGTACAAAGTAGCTTCAACTACAATAATGGCCTTGATCTAAACAAGTAGACTTAGGATTCCTTTCCAAAGATGTATGAGGCTTCGTCGAGGTTGGTGAGGCAATACTATGTGAGAGAAGATCTGGCATGAACTTACCAAGTGCAGTGCTAATATTGTGATTCACTTTTTGTTTCTTTGCTTGTTGTGACTGTCCTAAGTCTCATGAACTATAATCATTTCCTATGTTGTCTATATCATATTCAAAAGAAGAATCTGCAAACCTGGGTTAGTGAAAGTATATAAACATTAAAAAGTAAACCATACACTGCTTTCTTATTTCCATTCATCTACCATGCAATACATCTAAATTTATTTGGATAAATTTTAAAAATCTATCAACTCAGAATATTGACACTAGCATTCTGTGAGCAATCATTTCATAAAAGTATCTACTTGAATGTCTTTCCCGTTTTCCTTGCAGAAGACCGTACTGGTGTTGGCTTTATTTGTTCTTTCAAACTTTCTATATTGTGCTTGTTGAGAATCTTACAACTAATCCAACTTGAAATCAGTTTGAGGATTTAATGCTCCATCACATTCCTTTGAAGGAAGTTTTTCCGTGGAAACACTTTTATGGTGAGCAATTGTGCCTATTCCACCTTTAAAGTAAAGATTTGCATGCGTCTCCTAAATATATGAAAGTAAAATAATGAATTCAGCAAAGATATATTTTGATATTCTCTCATACCCAATATTGAAAAAACTACCTTCTCACCTATTTTAGTTCCTTTGGGAAATCTAGTTGCATGTATTTTCGATTTTCTTCTTTTGTTCCAATGCACCATACATAGGAAAAAACAACCTACCACAAAGACAATCCACCTTTATCAGGTATTGCAAATTGTTTGGCTAAATCCATTTAAAACATTATGAGGACCGATAACATCTGAAATTCATTTGAATCTTGTAAACATTAGTGTCACACTCAAAGAAAGAGTTGGAAGGGAGAACAAGTACTAATGGAGACTTGTGACATCAACAATATTATAGCGGACTCTACAAATCTAGGCTCCCATATTAAATGCGGGGTCATCTAAAACATTCAAGAAATGAATTTTTACAGACACTCAAAATTAAGGGAAAGCCAAATATTATACAATTTGTTTCCCTGACCCATCACACTCAGTTGTTGTCGATTTGCTCAAACTATTAACTCACCTAATACAATAGACATTCAATCTTCAAATCACATACAACATATGAGCTACATGGAAGTACCCTTACTCTCATTATGAAAGCATGCCAGAGGACAAATTCACTTAGAGGAAAATCTATCCCCCTTTCCAAGAGATTGTTTCCCCGGTAGAATAGAATGAAAGTGAAGCTTACAACTTCACATAAACAACAACAACAACTTCTTCTCATAAACACATATACATTAAAAACCATCATTCACTCTGATAAAAAAAAATGGTTGCAGAGCATGAAAATACTATGCCATGGTTGTAGGCTTCACAACCGCCAAAGTGGGCATTTGATAATTTGATCGTGAATCCCCATAACCTGTAGCCTTCGCCATTATAGTGTGCATGTTAATTATTCAATATTAGTAACTAAACGTAATGACTCATTACCAACAAGAAAAATGGTAGCGACAGGTTTCGAACTCGGGTCTTCCCTCTTGTCAATATTCAAGAATTACATGCGTGATCTTCCCCTCTTCCGCAATGCATCCCTGATCCATGACATGTAACCAAATGCAAACCGCAATAAAGCCAGGAGCTAAGTTTTCTTCTACAAAATGAAAATGAAAATGCGAATCTGCAGAGGGTTATATGCCGTCATTCATTCAGTTTGAAACTATATTAATCAGAGGGTATAGAATTGTTCAATCATTTAATAATGAATTTGACGTTGCAAAGTGGCATCTAGGGGATTTCTTTTGAGAGGAAACGCCTTACTGCGCAATTATAGAAATTGTTAATGTTAAATTAGTTTAATTCAATGTTTTAAGATGTGAAAATTTACAATGGAATTCAACAATTAATTATTTGAGAGACATTTTTAAAAATAGGTGATAAACTATATATTGAAAATGGAGATAAAGGCCATGAAAAATATTTATTTTGGATAAAAACTAATTTTAAATTTTAAAAAAAAAAAAAAAAAAAAAAAAAAAAAAAAAAAAAATTCCTAGGGACAATGTTTATATTTAGTTTATTTATAAATAAAAATGAATATGTTTATCATAAACATATTCATTAATATTATGATTTATAGATATGTATGTGTGTATTTATATTCATATTTTGAAAAATGTATATGTATGGGGATTAATTCTAAGCTCTATAAAAATATTCTAAATATCATGTTTTATGGTATTTATATTTTGGAATCATTCATTATTAATACATTTCCTTAAATTATAGGATAGATTTTAGATTGAATAAAAAATATTTTAAATATTACATATTTATGGTATTTATATTTTATAACTATTTATTATTGATAAATATTTTCCAAATAGTTAAAATTAGATATTTTTTAATTAGGCGCTGTGTAAGTTTGTCCCTCCATCCACAAATTTGAATTTTTCTCTAATGTCTGCCAAAATAAAAATCTAAAAAAAACTAATAACCATAGAAAACATATTAATAATGTCTCAATAGAATTATCTCATGCTTTATATATAGACGTTGAATTTGAATGGATCATAAATTTACCTCCAACAAATTGTTTTACCACACTAAAATTCCAAATTACGTAAGACTTCAAACATATTTACCCTTTACTAAGGCCAATGTCATTTCTTAAATCAAAGTAAAAAGGTTAATTCAACACACACAAAAAAGAAAATCTTCCTCCAAAATCTTTTAATATTTCTTTCAATTCAATATTTGTAAAATGAATCTTTAAAAGGAAAACCATATCCTATAGATATATTAAAATCTTTAATGACAAATATTTGCACGTCAAAGTTGTAATATTTAAAAATATTAATTTGATGTCTTTTTTATTATAAGTTTTGTTATCATGTAAAGAAGATCATTAAATCTAATATTATTATTATTATTAAACCTAATATTAATATTAATATATTATAAAATTTATTATAATATATATATATATATTTTTATTATAATATATATTAATATATCATGATATATTAATATCTCTAGATATATGTGGGAGGGAAGAACAAATGCATAAAGTGATAGAGGTGGAGAGATAGAGGGAGTCAGAGAAAGGGAGAGAGGGGAAGGATGAGTGAGAGGACTTGAGAGGGAGGGAGAGAGGGGAGGAGACAGGGAGGGATAGAGAGATGGACTTGGATGGAGAGAGAGGGAGGGAAGAAAAGAGACATAGAGAGAGAAAAATGGAGAGAGAGGGAGTGACAAGGAAGATATGGAGAGAGAGTGTGTATGTTTTTGGGTGAGATATAGAGACAAAGAAGGAAATATGTAGAGAAGGAGTGATAAGGAGTGATGAGGAGAGAGGGAGGGGGGAAATGAAAAAGTTGGAGGCAAAAGAGAGAGAGAGAGAGAGAGAGAGTGAAGGAGAGAGGGAGGGAGAGATAGGTGGAGGTAAGAAGAAAGACACAAAGAGAGAAAGGTGGGGAGAGAGGGATTGATAAGGGAGATGGAGAGAGGAGAGGAAGAGGGATGAGAGATAGAAGGAGGGAGAGAGGTAGAGAAGGGGAAGAGAGAGAGGGAGAGGGAGGGAGAGATAGATAGATATGATGAAAGAGTGTGTATGTTTTGGGGGTGATATAGAGAGACAAAAGAAAGACATAGGGAGATAGAGATATAGATGGAAGGTGAAGAGAGGAAAGAAGAGAGAGGGAAAGAGAGGGAAAGATATACATATATGGAGAGAGAGAACATGTGTGCTTGGGGGAAGGTGAGATAGAGAAACAAAGAAGGAGATATATATATAGATGGAGGAGGGAGAGAGGGATGAAGATTTATTTCACTAGATGTATTGATTTCAGTGTAGATGATGATTTCTATTTCTATTTGATTGCTTGTAGTGAAGGAGTTTAAAAAGACGAGAGGAGAGAGGAATGAAGAGAGAAAGAAGAAGAGGAGTGATAGAGGGAGAGAAGGGTAAGAGATAAAAAGGGAGGCACAAATATGGAGGGGTGAGAGAGGGGGAGATTGAAAAGGAGAGAGGGAGGGAGATAGTGACATGGTTGGAGGGGGGAGAGAGAGAGAGAGAGAGAGAGGGAGGGAGGTAGGAGGGGAAGGGAGATAGAAGAAGGATGAGAGAGGGAGGGAGAGAAAGGAGGAGAGATGATCTGTAAACTGTCGTGGATATTCCACTGGACAATTCGTCACAACAGATCTAATAATATTTTATTAAAAATATGAGCTCCTACACTATTACAGTTTTATTTAATTTCTAGATCTGTAGATTTTACAGTATTTAGTGCATGCATGCAAATGGAAATTATGCATAAAAATAGAGAATGAAAAAATAATCTCACATGCACATAAGACATAGGATATGCTCTCTGGGAAACCCTTTAGAGAGAAAACCAAGTTGGAAGATAAGGTTGCTTAGCTCTCTTTCTCTGTCTGGAAATATGGCTGCAGGTACAAAGAAGTAATGTTTGTGGCTCGTGGGCTACTACAGTGCATAGATCCTCATTATCTTTGCTCATTTATGGAACAAAATTCTCTTAAAAGAATGGAATGCCTCTTCCTCATAGTGGCTCGGTTATAACATAGTCTGATAGCCTACTAGTGGTTAATTTTGACTACATCAACTCTTAACTAGAGTTATAATATAAACTCTTCTAGAGTCTTTTACATCATAATCATGTGGCTAGCCCCTTTTCCATGAATAATGGTGTAACACCCTCCTCCCACATCTACCCAAGAACCCAGCTACCCAAGGTAATCATGCAACGAGAGGCCACTATGATATGATTTTACCTCCTAAGTCACGTTAAGGAAGTGGAATCGATGGAAACACAGAATACAAACATTCAACATCATGATTTGGATCCTCAAGAACCATTCCAAATTTTCTACCAACCAACTCCCAGGTCCAACTGAACTTTTGACCCACTTGACCTCTAGACGCTCTCATTCTATAGGCATGCCAGCATCCAGGGACCTCTAGATGCTCTCATAGGCCCGCAAGGCAACATCTAGGGACTACTTTGCTCAGTTATGTGCTAGTGTCCCCATTATTTAAGCCACATTTTTAGGCCTAGAACCCAGGTCACTCCCCAGAATTGAATGACACCTTTAGAACAATAAGATAACATAGAAATAATAGTACTAATGAAATTACTGGAACAAGACTTTGACTAGACCCCTACTAGCCAAGACATGCATTTCGTCAAACACATCATGGATATGTAACCTACAGGTGTAAATAACATATCTAAGCATAGGGGTCTCATACTTATCTGAGATTCGCTATGAGACATTATTTCCTTATCACTTTAGCTATAGTTTCATCCATTATTCCATAGATACATTGTTCATTCATACACATGTAAAAATATGATGAGAGCCATACATAACTACTGTCATAATACATTAGCATAGCCAACATAATAACAACAAAAATACCAAGGATATCATAGCCATATAATCCACATATAAATCAGTATAATACTCACAAAAATTCAAGGAGAAATAACCTCATATTAATAACACAAAATCTAACCCGGTATGGGACTACCATGTTCCACCAAATTATAGAATGGTTGAGCCAAATCTCTCTTCATCCATTACACCCCCATGCCATATTCCATGCATGAATGTGGGATCTCATAGAACACATCAATCAAAAGCATTCAGGGCTTCCAGAGGCCATCCACCTCAACCCATCAAAGTGGTGATTCCACCTCATGGTTGGACGTCAAAAAACCATCATCAGATTGGTCTCTATCAAAGCCTTCAAGGGCTCTAGAGCATTTGTTCCAAATAAGGCTTCCAAGAATAGTAACTCAACCCACAGTTGCCACTGGGCTTCCAGAGCATTTGTCCAACTAGGGCTTCCAGGACTAGTACCTCAACCTAATAAGGGCTTTGAGAGAGTTTTTCCAACCCAGTCTTCTAGGACTAGTAACTCAACCCAAGTTGTTACAGGGCTTTCAAAGTGTTTGTCCAACCAGGGCTCCCATGAACTAATAACTGAACCCAAGCTAAGGAAACATGAGAACCAACTGAAACAAAACAATGAAATAAACCCACAAGCTCCAGGGCTACCTAGAAAGTGGCAAGGCTTGGAAATTCCACTAGCAATCCAGGAAATCCTCCATGCCATTGACAGATCACGACCAATAAACCACATGCATGTGCCATACATGCCAAAAATAGTGAGGAAAACATACATGCAACTCGGTAGCCGCAAGGAAAATCTGTTGTATTTGTTGATCCCAATGTCCTCTTGTGCTTTCCTACTCTTTCATTACCTTCTTTCTCCAAAACTCCAAGTATGACACACTCTCTAAGAGTGCTCCAAGAAAACTCTAAGTCTCCAAGAGTATGAGAGAGAGAGCTCCAAAACTTATTTGACCAAGCTTACACTGACCAAGCCTACACACTGATCCTCAAAAGCCTTTTTATCAATGAGGCCTCTATTTTCTTCAATTTTCCATTATTTTCCTTCATTTTCCTCCTGTTGTGGCCGCAACTACGACCCTATTTAAACATGCTCTGATAGCATATTTTAAATAGCCCCCTATAAGTCTAATCTATCATCTCTCTGAATGATCCTTTTCATCCCAGTAATTTTAACTCTATGGAGGGCCCAATCTTCCATTCACAAATGGGTGAAGGCCTTGAAAAAATCCCTTGCTTGAGCCCTTCATTCCTACGTTTATTGGGATTTGTTAAACCCCTCAAACCCCTCATCGCATTGTTATTCCCATTACAATGCCTTATAGAAAAAACCCTTCATCGCATCATTGTCCCGTTAAAATCCCTTTACAAAGGGAACCCTTCGCAAAATACGTAAACCATCCCCTCTCGCTTATCGGACTCAATATGGGCACACAACACATGCCATAAGGGCCAGACCTGAAGGCATCATAACCCATAAGATATATATATATATATATATATATATATATATATATTATATATATATATATATATATATATATTATATATATATATATATATATTTGGGTCTGAAAGCCCGTCGCATATCGCAATTGGCCTAAGTCCGGGGTTTATAGATATGGCGTGCCCCGACTTCCAGATTCGACGGGTTTTATTAACTCAAATGTATGCATTTCGGGTCCGGAACCCATCACAGATCGCTATTGGCCCAGCCCCAAAACCATGTGTATAAATAGCGCACCCCTGGTCTCCGGATCCACTAGCCCTATGAACCGCATTGTATATATTATCGGGTCCGACCCCAATCGCATATCGCATATCGGCGGAGCCCCGGGCCTTATACATATTACGCGCAGCGATATAGCGGACATGCTGACCTATCAAATACAATATATATATTCGAGTCCAAAGCCCTATCGCACATCACAATCGGTGGAGCCCCAAGCTTGTGCATATTGCGGTATGCGATAGGCTGGACCCAGTGATATTTATAGGCTCCAGCATATAATATTTGAGGTCTGGCTTGGGCGATTGAATCAAGTTTTCATGTGTATTTCTTTGCTTTCTAAATGTTCCAAAATTATAATGGGATCAGGTTTTCAGTGTAAAGGGCAAGCCTGTGGACTCTCAATAGTGCAATTGTGCATTGGGGCAGTGGAAAGCATGGGTCCTGTGACTCGAGAGGGGGCCGATACCTGATTGAGATGAAAGGAATTCCTTGAAAACTGTGTGAAGCCTACGCTTTGAGTGGGAAATTGTATGTTGACTATGTTTTATCTATAGATCCTTTTCACACTTATTCCCACAGTTATAAAATTTAATGGAATCAGCGTTTGTCTTTCATGTGAATATCTTTGTTATATCGCTCACAATTATGAAGCTAATGATATCTATCTCTACAGGTGAGAATAAAAGGACACAGGAGGGGATACGAAGAGCCATGGATGTAGAAGCATTGCATTTAAGGGTCTGGCTACAAGCGTTCTGGGTCGGGAGCCCACGCGTTGCCTGTGCATTTCGTAAGTAGAGCTATCATGGTCTTCATTATGGGGAGGCAACACACAGTCACCCTTTTGCGAACATTTGTTCTCTTCCTCAGGAAAGGAATCAATCTGCCATTATGCTTTCTATCTGCCAGTGGTCACACTAAAGGTCCTACCTCCGTGTACTCGATTTGCATGTCTGAAATAGTGGGAAGATGAAGAGGCAGGGTAAACCTAGAGTCAGGGCCGTGTGCATAAATATTACCTCCAAAGAGGAGAGAGGGCTTTTTATTTTCGAGAAGAACAGTGTTGCTTTATTGTGAATGAGGAGGTCTGTTTTTTAGGGAAGAAGGAGCCATTAGTTTGAGACTCTTTGTATTGTTTTGGATTAGAGTGTCGTTACTAGCATGAATGTAAATGTGATTTATATTTATGCATATTGATGACTTACAATTCACTATTAGTCTTGTTAAATTGAATGTGATTCAGTTTCATGGTTAACTTGTGAATGGTCTCTGATTTGAAACTATATTAAACATCAGTTGTAGTTTTAATTTCGTAGAAAAATGTGGATTCCTATATGAGTATTTGGATTGCAATTTAGCTTTAATATAGTCTTGTCCAGCTATGAATTCAGTGATTGATTCATTTGGGCTTGAATCTATGCATGATGTTTAACCTTCTTTATCACGCTCCTGCTGAACATATATATGATGTTTAAACCTCTGTATCATGCTCTCGCGGGATAGATTAGAGTAGTTAGAAGTAGTATAGATAGGATTTAATATATAGAGGTTAGTTGTTTCATTTGTTGATTTAATTGAATTCTTCCTCCCAGAAGCAATCTTTCGACATGTTCAAGCGATTTACAGGGTCCCTTAAAACCCGTCGGAGTTAGACAGCCCAAATGAAAGCAGGTCTAATTGGGGCTTGCGATCGGGTTAGTTCCCCTTGTTGGCATAGTGCACATTAGCCATGTCAACAAATTAGCGCTAGAAGGAGGGCCTGAACCGCCCTCTCCAGCTTTTCAAGATTTCATCTATAAGTGCCACGCATGGATTCAAAAGGATTAATTTATGGATCATAAAGGTTGGTGGGATCCTACCACACAATTGAAAGAACCTCATTTTGAAGAAATAGAGACCCCTCTAAGTCCTGTTTCTGGGTCATCGAAGGAAGAAAGACTGTGGGAGTATCCTGTCACTTAGGAACAACCATCCAGAACACTTACTTGGGCTTACGCTCATTCCCTCTCTCAGCTTCCCATCTTTCACTCTTTACCTTCGAAAACTATGAGAAAGAAAAGGATCTTTACCCTGAGTGAAGATACATGAAGCCACTTCTCTCGAAGATATTGTTCTAGAATCCTTGCAAAGTATCGACACCACTTGCGAAGAAATTCCTGAGAATTCCCCTTCTAAAGGTAAGTCCTCGCTTGAGTTTGGGAATCCTAGCAGAGAAGTCTCCAACCAAAACTTCCCTACCCATAATATGGCCAACATTCCTCCTCTGGATAGGAATCAACCCCCACATCCTCCAATAGCACTCCCTCCCTGGCTTGCACAGGATGTTGTAGTGGTACCTAGGTAGCAGCATCCCTTACCCAAAAATACAGAAAGAGTGTTACCCAAATTCGACCTTGAGCGGGGAGATACCGCTGATAGCCATATTCGCTCTTTCTTCCTAGCCTTGCATAGGTTGGGGGTCACCGATGAAGATGTGGTGTGCCACTTATTCTCTTTTACTTTGACCGGTACAGCCTCCACATGGTATTTCAGCTTGAGAATAGGCTTAATCACCTCTTGGGATGCTTTTCAACAAGCCTTTTTGGACAAGTTTGGTGATGACAAAACACCTACAACCTTAGTTTTAGAATTATCCCATCTGAAAATGGAAAGTGTTATCACTCAAATTTTCCTTAGAAGTTATCCAAAATAAGGAAAGGATCCAAGGTAACTAAAAACCAACCTTTTAAGGACAAATCCTAGCCAATCTATACTTAGAGAGGGCTCCCTCTTTATGATTTAACGTTGTTTTGATTTGATATTGGGCTAGTTATTAATTTTCAAGGGATTTGCTTTGATTTGTTTGGTGGAATTAAAGGAAACAGATGGTAAGAATAGGTATTCAAGCCATTAGGCTATGGAGTTGAGTAGGAAAGGTTTATCAGGATTTGATTAATCACTAAGGTAAGAGTTCACAGGGCAAGATAGCATAGTAGGGACAAATTTGATGGTTTCAATGGATGGAGAACTCAACCAGGGCCAAGGGCAATGAAGAATCCTTAGTCGGGATCAAGTTGAAGAAGGGAGGATTGGAAAATAGCAAGGGAGATTAAGAATCCTATACCAAGGGCCAATAAAGGGACTGAATCATAGAAATAAGGGAGCAACTAAGAATTCCCAAACTTAAGCAATTTTGTATAAAACATTAAATGAGCAAAAAGTTAAAACATAGAGCATTTAAGCTAATTCTGATAGTATTTTTCCTTGTTTTATTTTAAGAATTTATAAGAAAACACATATGATATTTCATAACATGAATGAAAACAATATTCAAACTTAGAGAAATGATACTTATTTGTTTCCCATGGTGCACATGAATCGAGTGAAATGTCCTCAACTTTATTCAATCCAGTAAACCAGTCCAGCCTTGATTACAATAGCTCCTTTAGCTCAAAACAAAAGTCTACAGAAATTCTTTTTCAATCCACCTAAAATACTTCAAATGAGGAAGTATTTATACTAATTCTAAACTAAAATATCTTGAAAAAATATCAAGATTGGTTTCACAAATATCTCCAACTGTTTTACATTAATAGAACTTAAATGAAGGACACTAAAAAATAATGAATCTATTTGGCACTGTGTTTATGGATATATGGTGACAAGTAAGAGAAAATTGTATTTGATATCAACTCTTAAGTGATGATGAGGCTTCCAAGTCACTAACTGCATCCTTCCTTTGTGCATTATGCCCCAGAAATTCTGCAAACTTAGGGTCCCATGATACACTTGTATATCTCAATTCGAGCTAGATATGTAAAACATGAAAGCGGTTATTGTAGCTAAGAATTTTTTTTAGATAAACCTCTCTCCGTTTCCAAAAATTTATCTTCATCTGTTCACAATATTCTCTACAAAACGATGTCAAAAACAGGACTTTGCACAAACTGAACAATAGGCTGTGAAGACATGCACTTATCTAACTTTTGGTAATACTTGTGTCAAAACTGAGATAGGTTTTTATATATTGGCCTATTAGGAACAAAAACCTCCTCCAGTTTCTCAAAATACTTCTTGGATTGGCCACAATAGTTTATGTACAAATATGACTTAAATAGGAAATTTCTGAAGAATGTACCATTTCTGCTCTGATTTCATCTTTTAACCTCAAATTTCTTTTAACTGTTTTTCAATTTTACTTTGGATAAACTTCATTGTTGCTGGTGAAAGTGTTTTCATCTCCGTTTAACCCTTACTGCATCCATTTTTACTTTTACTATTTACTTTTTACTACTTACTTTTACCACTCTGTTTTTTCATCTGTCTTCACTTTGACAGGAATTTGTATGCTCTGTAACTGTCTGCCCTATTGTTTATCTTCATGCTAGCTGATTTACTTGACTTGGTCTTCAATCTGTTACTCTTTAATGCTGATACACTTTGACTGTTCTTTACTGTGTGCTTTTACCTTCACTATATATTTTAGGTTTTTTACTGTTCTTTACTGTGTGCTTTTACCTTCACTATATATTTTAGGTTTTTTACTGTCTATTTCAACAGTAAATCATTTAATTTCATGTTTCCTCTGCATGTATTTTCACTGTATTTTCTATTTCCATCTCTGTTTGAATAGATTTGATAACAATATCGGAATAACAGGTTTTATGACTAGTATTAAGACTATGGTCTTTTGATCGCCTGTAAAACAAAACAAACTGTTAGGAAAACGTTGGGTTGACAGGGAGGGTCATTAGTGGCTTTATCGAGCTTTATAGGTCTATGGAGTGAGTTCAAAGTGATTTCAGGAGGTAAACCATGCTTGAATTGGTTAACAGAGGCTTCAAGTGGAGTAGAAGGGTTTCATAAGTTTACATAGTAGAATGGGCGAAGGGTGAGAAAACTTGGGTTCTTGGGGTTTGAACTTTAACGGGAAAACTTTTAAAATATGGCGCGAACTGAACAGTAGATGGTTTGTCGCGTAGCGGAGGCGGTAAGCGGGATCCATCACACCACTTTTTGAGGAAAAGTGGTTTTTGGAGGAGGCCGCCCGATGCCATTCATCGAGTGCCATTCATCGGAGGCCGCCCTATATGAGCGTCAGATGTTAGATCTGAAGGGGTCAGATCGTACGGTGATTGGGGCCATGATTTGATTGGAGAGTTAATGGAGGGGCCCGATGGGACAGTAATTGTGGATTAGGGAGATTAATAACGTCGAGGGCGATGTGATTAGAGGAAGGTTCTTAATTAATCACAGATTGATTAATTAATTCATTTTTAATGCAGCGGAGGGTTACAGGTCTTAATTGATCGCAGATAGATTAATTAATCTATCTAATTATTATTATTATTATGGTTTATATTTCAAACCTTAGGGTGGGACATTAATATATGGGATTTTAATAATATATATGGGAAAGGGGATGTATTTTCGGGGAGTTAAATATAATAAATTAATGTTAATATGAAATGGAAAGCGGAGATGAGAATGTGCTAACTAAAATGTTTCGAAATATTTTCACATTTTGTGTTCAAACATTATAATTTAGGCTTAGGTGCATTTTGTGGGTTTTGTGAAAAGGGGTTGTGTGTGGGAACAATTACTTTTCCTAAGCAAATAGTGATTTTACTTTGGGAAAAGGGGGTTTTTAAGAAAAATGAATGAATTATGGAGGGGGTGAATGTTGATGAGGGAGTTTTAGCACTTGGAACCTATAAGTCATTGGGTTGAGGGTCTGATCCCTCCAAAAGTCAGATAAATGCTCTAAGCCCCTTTTGTTTAAAGTTTTTTGGTGCCTTGATTGTTATTTGTGGGAAATTAGTGATATTATGGGTAAAAGAAAAATGAGGAAATTAATAACCTGACTTTGTAAATGTCTCTTTTATCCATACTTTCAAAGTAATATGATGATGAAAGTAAATGATATGAGTTTCAAATAGTCATCCATCATACACCATTCTGCAACCATCCATCTACTTACCCATCTACACATCCTACCATTTTTCTACTCTTTATTAGGGTGCACTTAAGCTGGCAAAACCTTATGAAACTTTTATTTTCTTTTACAATGGAAATCTATCTAAGTCTATCCTTATTACATCCAAGAGCTCAGACTAAACTATTGAGCTCCTTTATTTACTCTACCTATCTACTTATTGCCAAGATTAAACAGTTTGGTCACATTTTATTCTCTATCTCTAAGCATGAAAATCAAAACATGGAATAACCAAGATTAAACTATTTGGTTACCATGGATTGTGGCATAAGTAACAAGTTTCACACAATCATTTATACAAAAAGTGAAATAGTAGTAGCATTTTGACTTGCACACTTTCATGGTCTTTTCATTTTTATTTGGGGTCCATTTTCTTTCATTTTTTTGACCTTTTCTTTATTCTTTTTGTCCTTTGATTTTTCTTTTAGGACATACCCTCTTTACATTTTTTTAAATTTTTTGATTCTTTTACAAATATGGAAAACACTTGCAGAAAGCAAAGCTATGTACATATTTCAGAGATAAACTTAGTCAATCATAAATTATGACACCTATTGGTATAGGAACATAACAGAAAGCAAGGAGAAAGTTAAGGATTTTAACATCTGGTTCAACACCTTGTTCAACAGAATCCCAGCCACTGCTAGACCCACTGAAGAGGTGCTCATGGAGTTCTATGTCTCTGCTCTCCCTGTCCCTACAGCGATGTGGGTTAAAAGGAGTATTGTACAAACCAACAAGGTAGTATCAATGAAGTGATGGAAGTTGGAAATGAAATGATCAGCCTCACAGCATGCCACCCTACAACTGGAGAAAGAAAGTCTCTCAGACATCGAAGAAGAATAATGGAAATGATAACAAAGGGGTTGAAACTAAAGGCAAGGACACCACGGATGTGGAATGGTTGCATTGGATCATTAAGAAACTTACAAACATAGTCATTGATATGAGAAGGAATCATGGAGAGAGTACTAGTGGTAAGGGAGGAGATTATAATAACAGAAAACCCTTCAAACCTTTCTACCGGAAGAAAATAGAAGGTGTTCATGGTCATCTTGCATTGCCTACTCCACCTATGAAGGGGCCTTAAACACAAAAGAATTGGCTCTGATTGGATTGCTCCTCAACAAAGAAGAACATATACAGGAGCTCAAACCAGAACAAGGAGATGAGAAGGAATACCAAGTAGAAGAACCCTCAGATGAGGAAACCCAAATTAACGTGCTGTGGGATTTCCATAGTGATGAGAATGACGACGAAGGAGATAACACCGTAGAAATCAACGCTAATGAAATCCACACACGCAGTAAAGGGCCACTTCCAGGTGCAACAAATCCCTTAGACCAAACAAAACAAGATGTTCGCCCTGTGAAAGCATCCACTCCTAGAGTTCCTGTCGAGAATAGTAGGCATGGCAGTTAATCCAAGAATACCCCTATTGCAAGTCACCCAGAGAAAGAAAATGTGTCTCCCACTGCAACGAAGTCTACTCAACATGGTAAACTCCCACTTAAAAATGGAAAGACAGGTATGTTTACTCTACCCTATGATGTTTATAACATTGATTATAATATTGTGGATGGTCTCAAGAAGTCTAGGGCCAATATCACATATTTTGACTTGTTAAAATTAACGCAGCAAAGAGATTTGTTATTGAAAGCTATGAATGAGCGGAAATGCAAAACCCCCACCACTTCAAGCACCCAAACCAAGAAGCCAATGTCCAAACTTGTTAGTACCACTATGGCAGCCCAAATACCCTCAGCTATGGAGGCCACGTTGTCTAAAATGAATCGAAAACCCCAAGATGTCAGCGTAGCCATGGTAGGGAGGAAGTTGAAATCTATGACCCCACCATTCCTTATTACATTTGAAAATTTCAAAATGAACATCCACAATTTCTCAGTAGATTCTAATGCCTCATACACTGTCATGCCTTATGCTGTGGCTAAAAGACTTCAGGCCATGCCTGAAAAAACTGGAATTCAAATCATGCAATTAGATAGGACAAATGTGATAGTAATTGGAGAATTCAAGGATGTGTTGATTCGGATGGCTGCTAAATGACAGTTAACACAGGCCATTGATATAGTGGTAGTCGATATACCTCAAGCCTATGGAATTTTGCTTAGCAGGGACTGGTCAGCAAAATTGAATGGATACTTCTTGATTGATTGGTCCTATCTCTTGTTGCCTCAGAAGGGAAAGGGTGATATGCTGAGAGTCGATAGGGAGAGATACATGAAGTATGTGGTAATGGAACTAAATGGTCTGAATGAACCTGTAATGTTTACCAACTCCATCCTTGGGAATTATAGTTTCAATGTTTATGATACAAAAACCTGTTTCAGAGAGTTGCATGCAGAAACCATTGAAGAAACTTAGAGACACACACAGTTGGAAATTCCCTCCTATAATCCAACTGATGAGCTATCCTGTATTATAGTAGATGATAGGAACAATTTCTTAGATAGTATTTCAATTGATGTAACATTAGATGTAATATTCTGGACACTGTATTTTGACAGCTCTAACTTCCTTGAAGGTGCAGGTGCTTGAAGTATTCTCATTGACCCGCAGGGGAGCCAACATCTAATGGCCAGCTGGCTGGAGTTCGCATGCACCAAAAACACAGTGGAATATGAGGGCCTGCTACAAGGCTTGAAGAAAGCCATTGGTATGAATGTGAAAAATCTTAAGGTTTTTGGTGACTCATGATAATCATAGATCACCTAGTGAGGTACCAGCATGAGGTATGGGGTTTAATTGACAGTTTTGATTCCTTTAATATTACATACATACCTTGTGGCCAAAACAAAGATGCTGATCTGATGGCTAATATGGCTGCTAAAATTTTGCTTGATTTTAGATTGAAGAAAAATAAATGTTCTGTTGAATTGATTTTCAGATTGTCCATGCCTGATAACATTTTGAATTGGTAGGTTTTCGAATATGATGAGCAAATCCTTGAGTTCTTACACTATGAGAAGAAATTCAAGAGTGCAGTCATTGACGAAAGGGAGCATGACAAGCTTATGAATGAAAGGGAAGTTGAGGAAAAGGATCAGCCCAATGTGATTCCAAAATCAGTGGTTAGGATGGAGCACCTGTATGACGTGCATGATAAATTCAAGAAACCTACTAACTGCAAAACACACAGCTCATCCATGAAGTATGAAATGGTCAACCTTGGGATCGAAAAAGACCAAAAAAATGTAAATCTAGGCTAGGGGTGCTCTCCGCAAGAAAAGGTTGCATTTGTCAAACTATTTAAATAATACAAGGATGTCTTTGCATGGAAATATGAAGACCAAAAGGCCTTTGATACCACTATTGTGCAGCATGTGATCGCTTTGGAAAAGGAGGCCAAGCCCTACCGAAAAAAGTTGCGTAAAATGCATCCAAGCCTAGAACCATTGGTGAAGAAAGAATTGAACAAGATGCTGGATGCTAAAATCATATTCCCGGTCAGAGACACCCACTGGGTAGCCAATCTCGTGCTAGTGAGAAAAAAAAATGGAGACATCAAGCTGTGTATTGATTTCAGAAACCTGAACAAAGCATCTCAAAAGGACAACTATCCAGTCCCTTCTATGGAACACATCCTTTAGTGCATTTCTGGGTCTGAAATGTTGTCCCTATTAGATAGGTTTTCAGGATATAATCAGGTACTAGTATCGCATGGGGATCAGCTTAAGACATCCTTCAACACTAAATGGGGCACCTACACCTACTGAAAAGTGCCTTTTGGGCTCATTAACATGGGTACCACATTCTAGAGAACTATGGACATAGCCTTTCGAGGGTTGATGAATAGATCGGTAGTGGTGTACATGGATGACATCACTGTGAATACATATCGCAGGAGGGATCACGTTTATCACCTAAGTCAGATTTTCGAAAGATGTCGAAGGTATGGAATTTATTTGAATCCCAAGAAGAGCATCTTTGCAGCCACAGGGGGAAACTACTAGGTCATATGCTTTCTAAATATGGGATTATGATTGATCCTGAAAGAATACATACCATCATGATAATACAGCCCCCTGCTAACAAAAAATCCATGCAATCTTTCTTTAGGAAGATTAATTTCGTTAAAAATTTCATCTTACGGTTTGGCGAAATAATACACCCCTTGCAGCTGATGATGAAGAAAGAAGTTGCGTATAAATGGAGCGATGAAGCCAAGGAAGCATTTCGGCGAATCAAGGAAGCCATTGTTGAAGCTCCTACACTAGTCAGCCCTGATTTCGGCAAAGGATTCTTCTTATACACCTTTTCTTCTGATCTTTCATATGCAGCAATTCTCACTCAAAAAAATGATGACAGCAATGAAGTCCCCATTTCCTACATGAGTTCAAATCTCCAAGGAGCGGAACTAAATTACCGAGATGTGGAGAAACAGGGATACATAGTTTTCAAGGCCATTAAACATTTCTGCCCTTACCTACTAAAGGCCAAGACCAAAGTCATCGTGCCCCACGCTGCTGTAAGATCCCTCTTCGTGCAAAAAGAAATGGGTGAATGAAGAGGGAACTAGATAACCGCCCTTTAAGAGTTTGACCTGGAGATAAAGCCAACAAGTATAGTTTGAGGGCATGGACTTTGTAGGCTAGCGGTAGAAGCCTTAGTGGACCAAAAGGAGGCATCTGAAAAATTAGGAATGTTGAGCTTGCAATATGCACAAAGGGAACTCAGGGAGGAGCTCTTATGGAGTAATGAAGCGCTGATGTATGAGCAAAAAGCATTGGAAACCTTTTTGGACCCCGAGTCGTGGTACCACGAATATGCTTCTATATAGTGCGGGGTTTGTGTCCTGAACACATGGATGCATCACAGACGAGAGCTCTCATATTACAATCCAATCATTATTATTTGGCTGACAGCATCTTGTACAGAAAAAATCATGATGGAATTTGGCTGAGGTGTCTAGAGAAAGATGATGCCAACCATGTATTGAAAGAAATGCATGACAGCCCAGTAGGTGGTCATTATGGTAGAGAGACCACTACCCACAAAATATTGAGAGCCAAATATTATTGGCCCACAGTGTTCAGAGACTCGCATGCCTATGCTCACAAATGCAAGGCATGCCAAACCACTGCAGGATAAGAAAGAAAGCCCACTGTTCCCCTCAGGCCTGTCATGATTTACCGATCGTTCCAACAAGGGGGGCTAGACGTCATAGGTGAAATCACTCCAAACTCCTCACAATAGCACAAGTATATACTCACAACAACTGATTACTTTACCGGATGGATCGAAGCCATCCCACTCCAGAAGGTGAATGAAGATGAGGTAATATCATTCATTGAGAAATTCATTATCAATAGGTATGGCATCCCTGACACTCTCATATTCGATAACGTTCTTATTTTTCATCTCTGAGATTGACTGAATTTTGCATTGATAAGTCAATCCACATAAAATATGTAGAAAACTATTATCCCGAGGGAAATAGAGTTGCAGAGTCTTCCAATAAGAAACTTATTCACATAATCCATAAGACTATCACTGATAACTAGAGGAACTGGGACAACGCCTTGACAAATGCCCTTTGGGCTGATAGGGTCACCCCTAAAGTGGCGTTGGGAAACTCTCCACAATTACTAGTCTATGGACAAGAAGCCATCTTGCCCCCAAACGTTACCCTTCCATCCTTACAGCTCTCGCAAGCTTTAAGGGGAACCCCTTCAACCCCGCTTCAAGAAAGGATCGACCAACTGATGAAGCTGGAGGAATTAAGGAATAGAGCCAAAATTAAATTCAAAAATCACCAAATGATTGTAAAAATATGGTTTGATCATCATTTGGTGGGAGATAAAGATTTTCAAGTGGAGGAACTAGTCCTGAAATGGGACAAGCTGAGTGAGCCAAAGGGTAAACACACAAAATTCCAACACCTATGGTTGGGCCCATTCCAAGTTGTTGAAAATATTGGTCAAGGGACTTACAGGTTGAAAACATTACAAGGGGAGACTGAAAAGCTCCCTGTTAATGGCCAGCATTTGAAGAGATACTTCTAGTAGCCACCGCATTGGTGGTTGCCTCCCGAGTAGGTTAGAGTTCATTTCTTTTTGTTGTTAGTTTAGTTGTATTTTTGTCCTTTTCTTTGTTTTATGCCAAGTCTTTTCTCCTGATGTTTTGAATTACATTCCTTTTTAGCTAGCTAATTGTAGTCCCTCGGTCTCGTTCTACCTTTCAGATTTGCCCTCATTTTCTACTCTCGGCCTTTCCCTGCCTCATTAGCTTGCTAAGGATTTTTCTGTTCCGGAATCCATCTTTTTCCCGCAAATCAAAAAAACTTTCTGTCAGCCCATGAGCACTTGAGAATTAACAGTGGAATGTAAACCACAACCCCTCATTGGCATCTGTTGGGAACTATGTGAAATCTGTTGATAACTTGGATATCTGGAGCTTGTAGGGGCATCTTTATAAAACAAAAAAAGTGTAATTACAACTGGGCTGGCATGGAGGAATGCTGCATTTAAATAAATGCCACTCAGACCTAGCCTATACTTGTTTGTAAGGTTTACAGTCATTCTCCATTGGCCTCATCCACCATACTAAATTGTCCTCTACTTGTTGCGTGCAATTAAACCTCCTTTCATGGGTTAAGCTCATTGTCATATACCTTGTGGAAAATCCAACTATGCTCTAGTCCTTGTGCCTAAAACTGGAAGGACTTATTTAAAAGAAAAAGGAAATGTCACGTCCTTGTGCCAATCTGGAAGGACAGGTTGTTTGGAAAGCCAATTTGAGTAGGGACTGTCGCTGGGCTTAGAGTACGGGTTGACACAACAAGCCCAACTGTGCTTAAGCGGTTTAAAAATATGGCATGATCCATGACTGCGCCCCATTCAATCATATGAAAATATAGCGCTGAAATTCTTATACAAAGTGTGGATAAACACATCTACACAAAGAGCTGAGTTACACACCTAAAACAGGTATTGGCAGACCAGTGATGGCCCTGAAAGGATTTTTGAAAGTTGGAAGGTCAATAAATCCCATAACACCACCATTGGAGAATGTCTGTCAAAACCCTATCAGTGAGTAGAAGCTATTTGTCTTTATCCCATCTGAAGCAATTAATGTTGAAGTGGAACCCATGCTTGTCCATCTGTACAGTGTGCATTTCAAGTTTATATTAGCACCCTACTGTTCTATTTGATCCAAGGTTTGTCTGGAAACAGAGATCACTGGTTCACCTAGTGGTTCGCCATTTGTTGTGGCCACAACCACCACCCTATTAAAACTTTCCTTGATAGCAATTTTGAATGGGCCCCCTATAAGTTAATCTTGCACTTCTCTGAATGATCTATCATATCCCAAGGATTTTAGCTCTTTTCCAGGCCAAATCTTTAATTTATAAATGGTCAAGACCCCCTTTGATAAATCTCTGCTACATAGTTCATTCTTGACCCAGCTTAGCCCTTCATTCATTCCCTTCATCAAACTTTTCAATCTTCATATGCATTTGTGGTATTTCTATGCCTGCACGCATAATCACCCCCACCCTCACTACAATCGGTTGTGCACTTAATACACAAAATGTTCTATCGCCCCTTTATTTTCATTATAACCCTTTATAACAAAAATCATTCACAAAGCATGCATAAATCCCTTTTGGGTGCCTATTGCAACTAACATAATGCATTCATGGCTGCTAGACCCAACAACATTGTTAACCACATTTTATACATCATTGGGTCTGAAATCCCATCTCATATCGTAATCGGCCCGGGTATGAGGTCTTTACATAAAGCACTCTGTTGTCTTCCAGACCCGATGGAGTTATTAACCAAAATATATGTGCTATCGGGTCCGGTTCCCAATTGCTCATCGCATATCGGTGGAACGCAGGGGCATACAGTTAGCGGGGAGGTGGAAGTCGGACCCGTCGATGATTATAAAATTGGGCATATTTATTTTCAAGTCTGCCCCAATGGCCATACGCGGATTTTTCCCATTTTCCATGTGTTTGCGATGAAACATTAAAGTCCGGGTTTTCCAAAGGGAATGGTAACATTGTGGACCCGAAAGGATTTATGAACATTGACATATATGTGTTTTCGGGTCCGCCTCCCATATCGCATACCGCAATTAGTGGGGTCCCTAGGGCTTATATATATGTGTTGATCCCTTATACTCTGGACCCGATGGTTTACTAAACGCGGTATATACATTTTTCAGGTCCGGGCTCTATCGCTTATCACTATTGGCGGGATATGGTATATACATATATAACACACCATAACCTCCTGGACCCACCGATTATTACAAAGGCGCCCATATAAATTTTCAAGTCCGCAATTTGGGTTCAACTGCATGTTTTGCGACAGTTTTCAATGTAAATCGAGTTTGGATTGCTAGGCTTAATCTATGCATAAAGCTAAAACTAGGGGCCGATTCTTTCTCATTTAATGTGATAAACATTCAATTGAGGCAATGTTCATGTTTTAAAGCATTTTTGTTTTATTTTTATAAGCGTGACTGGTGTCTCTTATTTCTGTAGGCTAGGAGTAACGAATGCACAAACGGATCCAAAAAACCCTTATATGCAGAGGTGTTCTGTCGAAAGAGCCGGCCTTTGACATTTTAGTTGGTTTCCAGGCATTGCTTGCGTGTTCCGAAAATGAAACTGCACCAGATCGCATCATGAACCAGATACATAGTCATCCTCTCTAATCAATGACCATTCCATGCCCAGGAAATGAAGCACCCTAATGACAAGAAAAACCCTTTACGTGTCAATAATGACACCGACTGTTTCACCTGTTTCTTTTGATCGGCATAATGAAGGAAGGAGAGGGAAGGCAAAGAGTTAGGGAAGACCAAGAGTGAGAATCTTTTAGCATAAATATTACCTCCGAAGAGGGGAAATGGCTTTTAATTCTGGAGAATAACAGTGTTTCTTTATTGTGAAGGAGGAGGACTGTTTTTTGAGGGAAGAAGGAGCCTTTAGTTTCAGACTCATTGTATTGTTTTGGTTCAGATTGTTGTTACTGGCATGTCTGTAAATATGATTTATATTTATGCATATTGATGACTTACAGTTCACTATTAGTCTTGTTAAATTTAATGTGATTCAGTTTCATGGTTAACTTGTGAATGGTCTTTGATTTGAAACTAAATTAAACCTCAGTTGCAGTTTTAATTCCATAGAATAATGTGGATTCCTATATGAGTGATTGGATTGCAATTTAGCTTTAATACAATCTTGTCCAGCTATGATTTAATGATTGATTCATTTGGACTTGAATCTATGCATGATGTTTAACCTTCTTTATCATGCTCGTGTTGAACATATATATGATGTTTAATCCTCTGTATCATGCTCTTGCAGGATATATTAGAGTAGTTAGAAGTAGTATAGATAGGATTTAATACATAGAGGTTAGTTGTTTCATTTTGTTGATTTAATTGAAGTCTTCCTCCCGGAAGCAATCTTTCGACATGTTCAAGCAGTTTACAGGGTCCCTTAAAACCTATTGGAGCTAGCCAACCTAAACGAAAGCAGGTCTAATTGGGGCTTGCGATCGGGTTAGTTCCCTTTGTTGGCATCGTGCACATTTTCCATGTCAACAGGTTGGAAGAGCCCATTCCCATCATGACGGAGCTCATTCATAGGATTTCTCCGCTTCCCTACGCAGGAAGGGACCCCGTGGAAATAGCTGGCACAAGTGAGACTTGAGGATTACGGAGGCCATGAAAAAGAAATATAAGTTGAAGAAAAAGTAGAGGGAGTACATTATCACTAGTATTCAGGACAAAGGGGTCCACATTGCTACCCAGTTGATGGCAGGAAAGGTGATGAGAAAATGTTAGGGAAATGAGGTGCTAGCAATAGTCATCGCGCTGGCCGCGCAATGCACAGAAGGGGTAAGGTTCAATTAGACGCAGTTCCTCTGCGACGAGTTCCTGACAAACTAAAGGGAGGCCCAAGAGTAGGGTAAGACCTTCCACTATGTGTGGTTGCTCTTATCCATCCTGTTGGTTACAGGTGAATTGCCTAAGGATAGTCAGTTTCCTCCCCTTGACCAGGATTGGCCAGAGGTAGCAAAATACACGTCGCTATGGGCGACGAAGGATGCTACAAGAATCCAAGAAATCGAGATCTTCTAGATACTGATGGAGGTGAGCATACGACTATGGATCAACAACCGACTGCGCCTAGCTGCCTTAGTATATGATAGTGTGATGAGTTTTGTAGACTTTAAAGCGGATATGCACCATGTGTATATCGGGGTGCGGAAGGATCCAAAATAGGAATGGACCATGCTCCCCTTCATTGCAATAGATGACACTGTTTTTGCAGTTCTTGACACATGACCACCAGAATGGCACGCACCAAATGTAGTGGTGTGCGATGAGATAGAGAGTCAAAGACAGAACGCTGCCAACCAATTTCTAGCACAAAAGAAGTAGAATGAACAGCTAGTTGAAGAAGTATGAGTGTCCTAGGAGGCAGTGAAGGCCACTGCAGAAAAGGCAGCAAGAGGAGGGGCCGCTATGACAGATGAAGAAAGAGGCCTGAATGTGACCACAGGGCAGGGGAAAAATGATACAACAGAAGGTGCGGACCGAAACACCACCTCCACACACTTAAAACGACCGCGCGCGACAAAACAAACAAGGCCATGGAAGAAGACCAAGGCATTCATGAAGGATGGGGAGCCTATCACACTGACCGAGGGTGACCTATGCGACATCGGAGATATAGTTTGCGAAGTCACCAGGGAGGTGCTCTAGGAGGAAATGATGGAGCAAGAGACTGTGTTGGGGGCACTCAGGACACAACTTTAGGAACTTCATGTGCGTCCCCCACAACAGGGAATGGTAGCCGCCTACGGGGCTATGGGTACATTAGTAATCGAGCAATTGCTGCAGGCCAAAATGGCTAATACTGTCGCATTGCCGGAAGGAGCACTGACAACAGAAAACGTGGAGGATAGAGCCGCTATAGGCTGGCTCAAGGGACTTGGATTAAACTTGGCTTTCCTCCCACGAGAAATCTTATACTAGCTACAAGATGGAGCGACGATAGAGCTCTGCGCTAGGGAAGGATGCGCAGTACAGATGCTCAGTGAACAATGAATCAACATTAAGCAGCTGAGCCTCCAACACGATGAAGAAATTGCACAGACTTGGCAATTGGAGAAAATCATCGAGGAAGCATATTGCCGTGTCCCCGAGCTCGAGATAAAAGACTTACCAGTAGGCATACTGATCCACAAATTGGCCAGTGGATTCTACGAGACGAAGGAGGAAGAAACGAGGATCCAGTTCGACCTCAACTTGTAGATTGTAGAGCTGAGGCTGAAGGCATAGCCTACTACACTGCCGAAGGTTAGAGAGCATCGGCACCATGCCATTCAAGCAAGGTTGGAAGAAATGGAGTGCGCCATACAGGATTGCACTGGCTTGCTAGATTAGTCACTCGTCACCCTCACTTCACTGCAGGAAGATCCAACGCTCCAACGGCTAGAGACAGAAGCGCAGGAGTTGCAACAGGCTTACGACAATGTCCAGAGGACTGTGCAGATGGTCACCCTTACTCAGTGGCTGGCCAAGATGAGGGAGGCCCAGGCTCTAAAGGCCCAAGTGGACGTCGCGCGTCAAAAAGAAGTAGTGCTTAAAGAATGTATTTAGCCTTGGCTCGAGGAAGCATTCACAGTCACTGCCAAGATCGAGGGAAAGCTGGCACACATGCAAGCATATATGCACTCAAGCAAGGAATTTCCTCTGACAACGTTGCATGAGAGAGTCACACACAATTGATGCAATAGACAATGGAGGAATGTGTGGCAGACGTTTGTGAAGTGCAGAGATTGCTGGATGAACTTCGCGTGAAGATCAACACACCAGCCAAGTGACTCAGGACAAGCCACGATGTTTGTGTTGGGGGCCTGTTGGGCAGTGGATCCCCTGTGTAACGGTTTTGGGGCTTAAAACCCACAATTTTGGGTAATAGTATTGTAAAGGCTCTGCGAAGTGCACGGAGCGTGAGTTGTAATGGGTCAAGTGAAAGGGTTGTACGCCCAAAAATAATGTAAGATAATAGAAAGTGAGTCATCCTGCCCATGGTCCGTGGACCATAGGAATGTATAAATAGAGCAAGGTTCTAAGTGTAGAGGTCAGTCTTTGAGGTAGCTTTTGTTCAGATCTTATGTGTATGGGTTTCTGAAAGTAATATTCGCTCTGAGTTTGTAAGTCTGAGTCGCGGGTTGTTGTAGTAGAAGAGGCTCTGCAGCTGTGTGTGCAGAGGCCTAGTATGGTCAGCAGCTGTGTGTACGGACCCCTGCAGCTGTGTGTGCAGGGTAGGAAGTGGATTGTAACTGGAAAAAGAATTAATAAAGATAAGTTGGTTTTGGAATATCGCATATCTGTTGCTTTGTTTCTATTTATGCATAACTGGGCACACTTAATTTAATTCAAGATCTATAATGCTAATAAGCACTGTAAAGGGTAAAGAACAGTCGCGCTCGTCATCCAAGCTGTGCGAAGGTAGTTGCACTGAACAAGTAGCTACGTAGAAGTAGCCCTGCGCGTAGGACAGGTTTGCAAACTTTCTAGACTTCATCAAGATATCCCTAGGGTGCGGAAACTTGGTTCCAACACCCTCCCATACTACCTCAGGTGAGACCTTAGTCTGCGCCCCACGAACTGTTGCCAAAAGGGCTGGTAGTTTCTGGATTTGTTTGGCTAAAACACTTCTAAACCTGGGTCAGGCCCCAATAAGCCAACACCGATAAGATTTTTAGGGCTTATCGATATACTTCTCTTATTCAGCGTTGAGATCTTCGCGTAGGTCAACGATTGTCCTTTGTGTACACTAAATAGGCGATTCAGGCACTTACGCACCTCTGTGATTACTCTTATTAATGTATTGACCTAAATTAGCTTAAGTATTGGATAACTTCAATATGTATTACAATGATCTTCATGTAAACAGATTTTCTTACTTACGTTCATATAACAAAGTAAAATACATAGATTCATGCATCAATACAACATTAAATCATAAACCCACTATTCACATAACATAATTGCATGCATTCATAACAGAAGAAAAATAACTCATACACAGGTAATTCCAGAATAACTCTCTTTATTGATGTTCAGATCTCCTTTACAGACTCTAACTACCCTACATACAGCTGCAGGGGTCCACACACTCAGCTACAGACTTCTACCCTAGGCCTCTGCACACACAGCTGCAAAGCCTCTCTCCTACGCTAAGATGCTTCACTCTTAGCTCTCATAGACCAATTACATTCATTAACATCAATTATGAACTAAAGACTGCCTTAGACTCTTTTAAGACTTCCATTTTTATACAATCTCATGGTCTATGGACCAAGGGGGATCTCATCAAGCCGACACAAGTTACCTAAACCGAGGGCGGGAACCCTTTATGACTCTTTACATATTCATGCTCCGTGACCACAAAATGTGTAGACTTTACATTATTTATACAAAACTTGGGCCTTTAACCCCAAAACTTGGGCTTTTAACCCCAAAACTCGACCCTAGGGGACCCATTCCTAACAGGCCCCCAACAAAAATATGGTGATTCGCCCTTGAGTCACTTTGCTGGTGCAGAGATCTTGTTGCAAAGACCCCTAAGCTCAACCTGAAATACTACAACCTCGACGGTACATTGCATCGTCGCCTGCTTAACCTGCTCGACCAACTTCTCCATCGCTGGTCCTACGCTATCTGCCTGTAGTTTCTGCTATGTTGCCTGCAGATTAGCTAATTTTCCTTCAATGGAGGCTGTGAGCACATAGGCTTCATCTAGCAAAGGCCCCAATCTAGCCTTCAATACCGCCTTCTATGCTAAGACTCTTCGCTCTTAGCTCTCATAGACCCATTACATTCATCAACACCGATTATGAACTAAAGATTGCCTTAGACTCTTCTAAGACTTCCATTTTTATAGAATCCCATGGTCCGTGGACCAAGGGTGGATCTCATAAAGCCGACACAAGTTACCTAAACCAAGGGAGGAAACCCTTAATGACTCTTTACATCTTCATGTTCTATGACCACAAAATGCAAATAATTTACATTCTTTATACAAAATGTGGGCCTTTAACCCAAAAACTTGACCCTAGGGGATGCGTTCCCAACAAAGATAGTTAGAGCATGACATAACCATCAACAAAATCTGAAGTGCCTCAACTTCCTGATGAGTCCCGAAACCTTCAAAAGGTGGATCATCAAATTCTGGTGGCTTTGTAGAATCAATAGGTGGATATGAATGAGAATCATCAGGGGCACCAATGAATATGTCTTCGATAGAATGACAATTGTTGAAGCTACTAGCCTGATCAAGTTGGGTATCTAACACATAAGGCTCTCTTTGGATTAAGAGTGGGGATATATCAATCAGAGGACCATCTTGAAATTCCCACGATGTAGAATCTTCTCCTTCAATTGGTAGAGATTGTAGATTGAAAATATTAGGGACAAGAGATTCACTATTTTCATTCTTTGATTGTGAGGCAATGCTATCACGTACCCTATCAACATCAAAACTAGCAAGATGGATATCTAATGAGTTTGGCGGAAAAGATGGTTTAAACGACTTATTAAATAAATCAAGGTACAACGAATGAAATGATTTAAACGAAGGAACATTAGTTGAAGTTAAATTATATATATGATTCACACCTTGCAAATTAGTGTTAGCCTGATGGACAAAAAAAAACTGCATGCATGGCATGCTCTGTGGATCCGATAAGACATTTAGATTTATCCGAGACATGGTCTAAGTCATTGCCAACAAGTGACTGAAAATCAGGAAATGGTTCAGGGATATATTTAACGGGTTTGATTTGGGTTTCATCAACATGAAGAGATGTTACATCAATTTATTTTCAAGTTCAAATTCAACAGGATGATTTCAGAAGAAAGATAAGTTAGTTCTTCATCCTATAAACATTATTCATCATCTAAATTGTTTACAATCATACTTTTTTTAGGTGATGAATCTGAAGGAGGATAAGAAATTTCAAAGGTAGTAATTTCCTCCCTAGAGGCTTGAGGCTTTCCCCGAATCACAAAGATAGGCAAGACACGATTAGGGATAAGATCAGGGCGATTTTAAACTTGCAGATCATCATGATTCTCATAAGAATTAGAATTTGTTTTAAATTGAAGGTGTTCTAGAGACATGTGAACCAACCGCTAATTTTTTCTAAATAAATCCAATTGACATCTCTTTAAGAAAATTCATAGCAAGATGAACAAACCTAACAAAAAATCCTCCAATGACTCTTCAGGTTTCATTCTAAGCTGATTTATCCTTTTAAAAACATCTTGAAAATCGTACGTTTCAAAGGTTTGATGGAGCTCACTGATGAGTTTCTCAAATAATGAATTGAAGCAGCTGGAAACATGTGGCACCATTTCTTGACACGGCCTTCAACTATGAGGGCAAACAATTGGCCCATAACATATTTACAATCAATTCAGTTAGAGTGACAAAATCAAATGAATTGACACATATGTCCAAATAGCGTTGTTCAACCCTCGCCATCAAAATTCCACTGCGACAAGTGATAAACTATCTCCGTAGACATCAAAAGGTTAATGTTTACAGAAAAAATACTGGCATAGAGATTCGGGACATAGCCATTTACAAAGATGAAACTAACTACATGCTCCAAGGGCTCAACTGGTCATCTAGACCTCCTTCTAGCACCAAATAATTTGACGGTGTTGGAATCTGCCAACAGCTACGAGGTCTCCCTAGTGTGAAGTCCCAATTAGACTTCACACTGTCTGGGATTGCAACCCCATATGGTATGTGGGCCTAAATGCCACCATGAATTTTTCTCTCTTAGCTAGGAATTAAAATATTTTAGAGGGAGGACAAGGATGAAATTCCCAAACAATGAAACAAAGTCATCCCGAGATTAAAAACCATAGAAAAGGGTATGGGCAAGTCACAAAAACACTAAAAAGAGGTATTTCATGAGAAGGATCAGTGAGCCAAAACCTAATTAGACATACATGAAAAATAACATGCCAGAGGTTAATTAAAAATTAGTTCAGAATAGATCACTAACATGGTGTAGAATAAGTAGGCACATATTTGAAAGCAAACATACATGCAACAACTACAGACAAGTATAATATATTGTGTTTATGAAAGCACACATAATCAGAAAACCAATACAACCACCATAACTAAGCATGGGAATTAGTTCAAGACATGAAGAACATCTTATTAATGCTACTGAAATTCAAGTAGATATGTGTTATGAAACCAGCTCACAAAAAGATAGAAAAGATAGATCAACACCTTGGAAATAAGCCTCTTCGAGGGGGAAACCTCCTTTACATTACACAAATGAACAATTCTTGGATGCTAAAAATGACAAGGCCTCCTTTCTATATATAGGAGTCTAAGGGGTCATAATATAATCAGAGCCGACATAACAATAATAATGTAAGGGAACAACAATAACAATAGTGGGCTTCTATGGGGCACAATAATAACAATATGGGTACTACATGGGCACAACAATATAATAAGGGGGTTGCACTAATAATAATAAGGGGTTACAATAGTAGTATAGGGACCTAACATGCCCCTCTCCTTCAAAAAGTGTTTTCCTCAATGCTTGAGTAGTTCTGGATGCTTCTGTATAAAATTGTCATCCTTCCATGTGGAATATTTAGTGGGTAAGTTCTTCCACTTGATGAGATACTCTGAAATTGATCTATTTCATAGCTATCGAATTCTCAGTTCTCTGAATGCTTCAGGTTCCAATATGATTTTTCCTTCCTCGTCAATTTTTGGCAATATTATTGGAACTGGGATCTTTGGAAACTTTTGAATGAGTTCCCACCCTGCTTCACCATTCTTCCATTCATCCCTTGCTTTGTTTATCAAATTTGGTTGGATAATTGTACCAACCTCTACCATTTCTGTAACTACATGTTCAACTTCACTCCTTTGGGAATATGGATTTCTATAAGTCCTCATGTTTGGAGGAACACTTCCTGGAATCAAATGAATAACATGATCATGTTCACGAATACATGGGAGACCTTTGGGAGTCTCAAATACCTTGGAATGATTTTCCAAGACTTTTTGGAGATCTGGAGAAATAGATGATTTCGATGTGGGAACCATTAGCGAACATAATTGTGCAATTACGCCTCATTGTTCTTTCTTTAGAAGCTTTTGTAATATCCCTAACCCCGAATATTCCTGAAACCCCAGCAAAAACTCCAACCAAATATGTGCAAATGATGTAACAACCCAAAAGTGATAAAATAACAGTGGAACAACATATAATGATGTAAACCAGAAATATAAGCAGATACACAAGAAATGCAGTGAGAAATGCTAAGCCATTTTATTATACTAAGCAATAAATGAGTACAAGAGATGATTAGATAGATGGCACCTCAACTTGCATAAGGCAAGTGAAGAAATACTCTCGGAATGACATGAATGGCTTCTCTGCGTGGATGTTGTTGTTGTGCTGCTGATGTTGCTAGAAAACAAATGATGATTTGGGGCTACTACCCTCCTTGGAAAAAGCTGAAACTCTAGATTCAGGCTCCACTCAAGAAACCCAGAAAAACCCAGAAAGCTTCCTTGGAATGGCCTCACACTGATTTGCGTCCCAGCTGCTGGAAAATTGTCGTGCTATTGTTGGTGGTGGAAATCGAATGAGAATTTGGGGCTGCTTCCCTCCTTAGAAAAGGATAAAACTATGGAATCGAACTCTACTCAAGAAACCCAAAAAAACCCAGAAAGCTTTTCTGAAATGGCCGACCCCTGAAAACCACCCCCTTGGGGTTCTGCGCAGTTCCTCAAAGATGCTAATGAAACTACTGCTGAAATGCTAATGAAACTACTACTGCAATGCTGATTAAACTATTGCTAGAATGCCAATGGAAATACCTTGCCCGAGCAGGCATTCGAAGTCCCCCAGGGCTAAGGGTGAGATCTCCGAATGGAGACATTCAATGCACTAAACAGTGCTGCAGACTAGCTAAACAACCAGCGTGATCTAAGTCGAAATGACTATCACAAATGCTCATAACCAGAATGATCAAAATGAGGGGATTCCTTTCTCTTTTATAGCCTTTTCCTTTCTTAATCCCAACGCTCACCTCCTCCTGTGTGATTCCCCTATTGCCACATGTTCCTTTCCTCCTCCGTAGATCCTCCATGTGTCTGCGTGGGCTCCATTTCTGTGTCCCCTTTTGGCCCCCTTGGCTCCCCTTTAAGTCACAACGTTGTGCTACTAGGAAGTGACTTTTTATTCTAAAAGTGAGTTATGTCCCCCTTCCTCACTTTTTATTTACAAATAACAATAGAAGGCAAAAATTGGAAAAAATCGAATATTTCAATTAGCCATGGCTAATTAGGAATATTATAGACTCCCCCGACAAAATGTTGCTTGTCCTCAAGCAACTAAAGTGATGGATGTTGTAAGATTTGCTCACTCTCCCAAGTGGCGTCCTCATCTGGAAAATTCTTCCACCTCACAAAGAATTCCCGGACCGTCCTACTCCACAGCTGCCTCTCCCTGGTATCAATGATAGCCTCCGGCTGCAATACCAAATGCCCCTCATCATCCATGGGTGGTGGCTCATTTGTCACTGTCACCTGCTGCCCCAATGCCTTCTTCAGGCATGATACATGAAAAATGTTATGAATCTTGCTGCCTTGGGGTAGCTCCAACTCATATGCAACCTGTCCAATCCTGCGTATCACCCTGTATGGCCCATAAAAGTGGGGGTTGAGCTTCTCAGCCCCCTTCTGCTTCAGTGACGACTGTCGATATGGCTGTAATCATAGGTAGGCCATGTCCCCTACCTCGAACTGTCTTTCCACCCGACCCTTGTTAGCATACAACTTCTGCTGGTTTTGCGTTGTAGCCATGTTATCCTTGAGAGCTCGGAGGATATCCTGACTCGGATCCAAATCTTGGCTCTAGGAGCCTTGCTATCACCAAACATCATGTCAGCAAAAGATAGAGGATGATACCCATATAAGGCATAAAATGGTGACATACCAATGGACATGTGATGTGAAGTATTGTAGCATTACTCCCCCAAATGCAGCCACTTCAGCCATGCTCGCTATTGCCCACTGACATAGTTATGCAAGTATCCCTCCAACCACTTGTTAACTATCTCTGTGGATGATAACTGGTACTCGGTGTCAACTCCGTCCCCACCAACCGGAAAAGCTTCTGCCAAAACCCGCCCATGAAACGGTTGTCCCTATCACTGATGATGGTCTTAAGAAGACCATGTAGCCTAAAGATCTCTCTGAAGAACAGCTCAGCCACCTATGTTGTTGTATAGTGTGTGGAAATGGAAAAAAATGTGTGTACTTTGTCAGTCGATCAACGATGACAAAGATACAATTCTTGCCCTATACCATGGGCAACCCTGTGATGAAATTCATCAAAATACTCTCCCATTTCCCCTCCGGAATGGGAAGAGGCTGCAATAATCCTACGGGATGGCTCATCTTTCCCTTGTTCCTCTAGAAAACATCGCACTCTCAAATGTGTTGGAGTACGTCCTCCTTGAGGCCCTTCCATGAGAACCTCTCCCTAATGGCCCTATAGGTTTTGGTAAAACCTTGATGTCCTGCCAATGGGGAATCATGTGATGCCTGGAGTATCTTCTTCTTGAGTTGAGACCCCTCAGTCAAGAAGATTTGGTCCCTGTAGTAGATGATCTCATCGACCACCATGTACCTGTCGTCTGCCACTTTCCCATCCAGAACCTCACATGCAAATCTATCCTTGGAGTACTCTACTAGGAGTCGAGCCCTCCAATCTGTATCCAAGCTCATAAGAGACAACGTGGCTAGTCTACGTGAAATGGCATCTGCTACCACGTTGTTCTGATGTTTGACATACTCAATGTCAAAGTCATATGCTTGGATCTTACTGATCCACTTCTGCTGCCTCTCCTGTAGCTACTTCTACTCCAAAAAGAACTTGAGGCTGTTGTGATCAGTCCTCACTCTGAACCTGTTGCCTACCAAATATTTCCGGTACTTAGCTAATGCATGCTTGATGGCCAGCATCTCCTTGTCATATATGGAATACAACCTCTCATGCAGAAGGAGCGCCTGGCTCTCAAATGCTATAGGGTGACCTCCCTGCATCAATACTACGCCGATCCCCTCTCCCGACACATCACACTCCAAAACAAATGGCTGCGTGAAATTTGGCAATGCAAGCAACTCCTAGATAGCCCACTCAATCTCATCCTGATAGGCCTTGGGGTGCCTATAGGGGGTGGTAATCACGGCCTGTATGCCCTGTTCAAGCTCGATGGTGTGCTTAAACCCCCGATCTGGTGGCTGTCCTGGTGGAATCTCCCCAAACACTATGGCATACCGATCAAGGATGGACTGTATCTCTGGGTGTGCCGTCTACCCTGTAGTTCTTACCTCTGATGCATGCAGCTCCACTGCCCACTCTATGTCTCCCTTTTGGAAGACTGCCTCCATTCGATGAGCCGAAATAGTCTGAGGCGGATATGTGTGTTGTCCCCATATCTTCTCATGCCTCCATGTCTTCTCATCATCCCACTCCATCTCCAGGGTCTTCCAATCTGTCGTGACCTTCCTTAGAGTGATGAGCCACTGAACATCCAGTATCATGTTGGTGTTCGGAATATCGACCACGAAAATGTGGTCAGTCAATGTGTAGGTGCCCATTGTCACTGATAGCTCTGGAACATAACGAGCACACGTCATGGTCTGATCTCCTAGGACCAAGACTAAAAACCCATTGAAGCTCTTTGTTTGTATACCTCTCCGATCAACCATCTGGGCATCGATGAAGTTGTGGGTTGCCCCACTATCAACCAAAACTGATACGCACTGGCCACGTAATGTCCCTTGTATGCGTAGCGTCAGATACTTGGGAACTCCCTGCAACGCTGCAAGGGCCCCTCCGGTGGGTGCAAAAGATGCACCACCTACTGCTGGTGGTGGAGGTGGCAAAGGTCTCTATATGGCATGGCTATCTCCTGCCTCCACATCCTCCTCGTCATCCTCTTCTCAACTACTCTTAGAGAAGACCTCAATAAAATGTGCTTTACCAACAGCACATCTATGTCTTGGTGCCCATGGCTCCTGACAAGTGAAGCACAACCGCTTCTTCTTTAGCTCCCTCTTGACATCATCGTCAAGCTGTACTCGTCCTGGATTCCCCTTTGGAGTTGGAATCCTCACATCCTTCCCCTTATGCTGGAAAGATTGTCTCTGGGGGTAAGGTGTCTGGGTCCTGGGTAAGACATCCTGTAAGTCTCAGGTCCTTCTGATAGCGTCCTAGAGTGTAGCTGGTCTAGTAGATCAGACTAACCCCGAGGTGGCTCTGCTAACACCTCAACATACATATAGACCCTCCGTGCCATGGAGAGGTATGGCATCATCACGGAGACCCTCAAGAAATCTACAATGTAGGTCTCTAGGCTCCCTGTCTATTTGAGCCTCGTCAGCTCAATGAAATGCTGCTCTGGATCCCTCCGATCAAATCGCTCCATCAGTCTCCTGGTAGACTCGGCATATGATGTCATTGTGGAGTGCCCCAATGTAACCATCCCATGAAACCACCAATCCTGGGCCTCTCCATCCAAATGCAACGTTGAGACCTTGATGGCCTCTGCCTCTGACATCTGGTTAAGCTAGAAATAAATGTCCAGCTTCTCCACCCAAGACTTTGTCGAACTGTTTGATGAGCCATCAAACGTAGGCAAGTGGAATCTGCTCACTACACGGTGGGTGTCGCCATCATGATAATGCTGGTAGCCTCTGTGATGATCGCGGGGTCTGCTATCCCGTTGGAGCTGAACAAAATCTCTGAATGAGAGGGATTTCCTGAACTCCTTCCCATAGGCATGGTACTCTGCAAAATAATTGCCCATATGCCTGGGCTCTGCCTCCTGCTGGGCTGCGGCCCCCGTGTCTGCTCCTAAGAAGGTGGGCATGGTATACCGTGTAGGGGCATGTGAGGCCCCTTGCTGTGCAGTATCACGCTGCTCTGGCAAGTGATGAGATGCAACTGATCCCTCACCGATCTGAAAAACCTGTGGGCTCTCTCGCTGTCTGGCCTCTACTGCCGTGAATCTCTGCACCATCACCTCAATCTGCCTCGACAGATCCTGCACTGATTTGAGGAGAATATCTGCAAATCTCTTCCCATCCTCGTCTGCCATCTGCTCTGCATCCACTACTGGCTCTCCCTGTTCTATATCTACCACAGGTTCCTCTTGTTCCACGTCTGCCACAGGAACACAATCTCCCTCTTCGTAGGTATTCTCCAACCTACGCCCAGTGTCTTTGTATCTCTGACCTTTGTAACATATATAGGGTTTTTCCCCCGGTGTCATAGATTACTAGCTCCATAGGCTGAGCCAGATCGATGCTCTAATACCACTGTAATATCCCTAACCTGGAATATTCCTCAAACCCCAGCAAAAACTCCAACCAAATATGTGCAAATGATGTAACAACCCAGAAGTGATAAAATAACAATGGAACAACATATAATGATGTAAACCAGAAATATAAGTAGATACACAAGAAATGCTAAGCCATTTTATTATACTGAGAAATAAATGATTACAAGAGATGATTAGACAGATGGCACCTCGACTTGCACAAGGCAAGTGAAGAAATACTCTCAGAATGACAAGAATGGCCTCTCTGTGTGGATGCTGCTACTATGCTACTACTGCTGCTAGAAAACAAATGATGATTTGGGGCTACTCCCCTCCTCGGGAAAAGCTGAAACTCTGAATTCGGGATCTACTCAAGAAATCCAGAAAAACCCAGAAAGCTTCACTGGAATGGCCTCACACTGATCTGCATCCCAGTTGCTGGAAAACTGCCATGCTGCTGGAAATCGAATGAGGATTTGGGGCTACTTCCCTACTCAGAAAAGGCTGAAACTCTGGAATCGAACTCTACTCAAGAAACCCAGAAAAACCCAGAAAGATTTTCTGAAATGATCGATCCCCGAAAATGACCCCCTTGGGGTTCTGCGCAGTTCCTCAAAGACGTTGATGAAACTGCTGCTAAAAAGCTGATGGAACTGCTGCCGAAATGTTGATGAAACTATTGTTGGAATGCCAATGGAAATACCTTGCCCGAGAAGGCACTCGAAGTCCCCCGGGGCTAAGGGTGAGATCTTCGAATGGAGACACTCAATGCACTAAATAGTGCTACAAACTAGCTAAACAGCCAGCATGCTCTAAGTCGAAATGACTATCACAAATGCTCATAACCAGAATGATCAAAGTGAGGGGGTTCATTTCTCTTTTATAGCCTTTTCCTTTCTTAATCCCAAGGCTCACCTCCTCCTCTGTGATTCCCCTCTTGCCACATGTTCCTTTCCTCCTGCACAGTTCCTCCATGTGTCTGCGTGGGCTCCATTTTTGCATCCCCTTTTGGCCCCCTTGGCTCTTCATTGTGCTACCAGGAAATGAGTTTTTATTCTAAAATTTAGTTATGTCCCCCTTCCTCACTTTTTATTTACAAATAACTATAGAAGGAAAAAATCGAACAAAATCGAATATTCCAATTAGCCATGGCTAATTAGGAATATTACAGCTTTGTCATTCCGTTAGAGCTGATTATCATTCCTAGTTTCCCAGTGATACCCCATAATTCAACTTCCTTTCCTTTCGAATAAAATTTCATGAAAAGTTTTTGAAAATTAAAAGCTATTGTAACCATTACACTCTTAGTACAACATCAACACCACCCATTGGAATGGAAAGCATTGGGCTATTCAATACATATTCTCCCATGGATAGCTTGATATTATGGCACTTTCTAGAGCAATTTATGGTTCCTCCACTTACAACCGTCACTTGACACTCTGGCGTTGGATATATGAAGCAATTCAATTCCTTGGCTATCTTACAATGAATAAAATTATGGGTACTACTCGAATCAATCAACACTATTACATTTTTCTTCTTGATATGTCCTTCCATCTTTATAGTTTGAGGAGTGGTAATTCCAACCAATGCATTACAAGATATGGTTGGATTCATTTCTTATTTCTCTGGGTTTGGTTCCTGGTGAGTATGCTTTTCTTTTAATGTTTCTTGATACTTTTCTTCTTGATATTTCACTGCTTGAACCTTCTTATTCTTGATATGTCCTTCTATCTTGACAACTTGAGGAGTTTTAATTCTTTCCATTGCAATACAAGATATGGTCAGATTCATTTGTTCTTTCTCTAGGTTTGGTTCCCGATGTATATCCTCTTCTTTTGATGTTTCTTGATCCTTTTTCGTCATTAGGAGGCCTTTCTTGTAGCAGCTTTGTCCCACCTTCCTTCAAACCTTCCATGTCTTTCTTCAAATCTTCCATGCCTTTCTTCCAATATGCTTTCATACCATCGATATCAACTTCCATGGCATAGATAAAACTATTTATCTTTTACTTCTCTAGAATATCATTTACCCTTATCTTCAATTTTTGAAAGTCCTCAATGTGCTTTGTCATTGAACCCTTTTGTTTGAGATTTATCAATTGGCTAAAGAATGTGTTTCTCTTTGTATCCTTATAATGTGCTATCATTTTCTCCGTGAAAATTGACCACCTGACAAGTGGTTTACAAGAACAAAGCCCTTTATACCATAAAAATTGATTCAGTTCTAAATAATTATATGCAATACGTACCTTTTGTAATAGTGGTACACCATGTAGATCAAAATATTTCTCGATCTGTAGTATCCAAATTATCGGATCCTTGCCATCAAACTTCCTCATCTCGCTTTTTCTTGATTTTAGGAGCTTGATCTTGAAACGATTGTAACTCTATAATTTGGGATCTTTAAGTTCTAAAATTTTGGCTTGTAATATCCCTCTGAGTCTTATTTCTAACTTTGCAAGTCTGATTGCAATTGGATTCCCAAAGAGATATATATTCCCAATCCCTCACGAAAACCTAATTATAGACTAGTTCAGTAGAGTGAATTTGTACGACATGCCATGTGTCATTGTTTCAACCTTAGGTTCTTAAAATTATACCCAAAAAAAATAAATTCCATCCTCTTTTTGTAACTTCTTATGAAATTTCAATTTGATGCTCACATAGAAAGTTATGACGATTTTCCCAAGGTCACCTATTTAGGATGTAATTCGGGAGTGAGACAATATCTGAAATTTGGCCCTGAGGTTCAGTGCAACTTCATCGCAAATCGGTTTTTGTTATAGCTTCTTACACGTTGCAAAAAACAAGTTATAGAGAAAATGCCACGATGACCTATTTGGAGCAGCGAAACCCTAGAAACCAAAGCTCTGATACCAAATGTTATGAAACCAACTCACAAAAAGATAGAAAAGATAGATCAACACCTTAGAAATAAGCTTCTTCGAGGGGGAAACCTCCTTTACATTACACAAATGAACAATTATTAGATGATACAAATGAAAAGACCTCATTTCTATATATAGGAGTCTAAGGGGTCATAATATAATCAAAGATGACATAACAATAATAATCTAAGGGCATAAAAATAAAAATAATGGGCTTCTATGGGGCACAATAATAATAATATGGGTATGACATGGGCACAACAATATAATAAGGGGGCTGCACTAATAATAATAAAGGGTTACACTAGTAGTATAGGGACCTAACAATATCTTGGAATTTGTCAAATCCCAATAGTGGAACATGGGCTGCTCATAACATTTCCCAATGAAAAACACTAGCTTCATTGCAACTCCCCTACTAACTGCCAAGAATTGAGTACCTCTAGCTCTCAAGAACAAATCCACTATCTAATCCTAGCCACAACTCCAGTGCTAAAAGTGCTTTCAAATGAGGCATGTGGGCTTTCTGATAGAAGTGAGGAGATTGACCTTTCACCTCCTCCTATGACCTTTCACCTACCTTCATGAATCTTAACCTTCCTCACTCTTCTCCCTTGCCCATTGACTATTATGTGCCCAATTGACCTATGCATAACTATGGGCATTATGATGAGCGATGTACATATTAATACAAGAGTAATTGTGAGGAGGATGAGTAGGGTTGCTGGAAACCCTAATGTTCTTGTGTAGTCATGATGTGATAGTGAACTAAGTTATGATCCATTTGATTTGTTGAATGTTGATTTGTCTGTTGTCTTTCCTCCCATCAGCGTTGTCGCAAGGTTTTGAGCAGCCACATGGATCTAGCTAGCCTTTTTTTCGAAACCATGATTGCATATATTATTGCAATAAAATCTATCTTTCTCCATGCAAATCAACATCCACCACCTGCAAACAAATAATATTTCTCATATAAAAATGAAAACAAATAATAATACTAGAAGCATGATAGATTAATTGAAAGTAAAACGTTAATTTGGACCCTTGTATAGTCCCATTTTATATGACGGTGTGGTTAGAGAAGGTGGCTTTTGACCTACTATCATTCATGAACAACTGTTGAATGCAACTTCCTTGTCTTTCTATGTTAAGAGGCATGTATTTAAACCATAGGATTCCCAATTTTCTGACCTTATTTTGGATACCACATTGCTCATAAGGTCAAGGAATTTCCTTTTCCCCATCATCATCATTTACTGTTCAAATTAATGATAGTTCAAAATTAATGATTTCCAATGATATTGGTGAGTCATCCCGTCAATTTTGTGGCTATATTGATAAATGTTGTTGCATCTTCCTCATTAATAACTTCAAGCACATTTGCAAGAAATTTGCATTTCCAAGTACTTTGAAATATTGTATGAAGTTCTGGATATTCCTTATTCAAATTGTCACTATTGAAAGTGAGGTGAAGAATAGCATTTAGGGCTTCTTTGTCACACATAATACATAGATAAAATGTCACATCACTTATCAAAAGCACCCAATTTGACACTGTCATTTCGTGTGTAACCATGAATCTCCTTTTACATTGTAATCCCATTCATTTTAGTAAGCGTGGGGATTTTATTAACAATTGTCTCCAATCCTGATGATCTTGGAAAACCAATTTAGTGATCATGGGAGCAATTTCCTTTCCCACAACATAGTCACACCTTTGGGTCACCTTACAGGTCACATTTTCTAACTTTGTGTTTACAGGAACTTGCAAGTCTGATTTATGGCTCCACAAGCCCTTCCTCAAGTCACAAGACTGGCCATGAGTGTAAGTCACATCTTTGAAACCCATTTTTTATGAGAATTGCAACCTGTGGGTAGTGGAATTCCAAAATTACATCACAAATCGAAATTTTCTAGTTTTGTCTTACGAATGTGATTTGTGGTTCACCAAGGAGGAAGCCTAATCCAACTTGCTAGTCACATTCATATATTGGAAGGTGAAGGGCATGTGATTAGCAAGTATGAGAAATGGTTCCTATATTCGATGAATAATTTTTTGACCTGCACCATTTGACTCATAAACCAATCAGGAGGGACATGCTATTCCCATTATAGGTGTGATTTATGTTGATACAATAAAGAGGAAAGCAAACTGGTTTGGGATGACAATTGGAAACATTGTTTGAAGCAAGTCGTAGGTTAAGAATGTGACTTTCATCCATTTCCTACATTAGATCACATAGTCACCCTTTTGTGTGGGTCACATATCCTCACTGTATGTTTAATCTTTAGATTCTGGCTTTGTGGCATGTGGATGATTTAGTCGCACATTTTACACACAAAAGTGCGACTTGTGGATAATAAGGCTTCTCAAATCCAAGTTGCGTAGTCAGAATTCATTGGTGGTCACTCCTTCTAGATGCATTGTTGGGCAAATCAACATGACCTTGTGACTTGAAGAGAGGTAGTGTAGTCGCAATTAGGCATGATCAGATTTTCTGGTTATGTTTTGAAGCTGTGGGATAAAATATGGCGATCTTAGGCAAGCAACAATTACGTCATGCGACCATAACATCTCGTGAGTTCATGTGACTACCTCCATAATGCAATCCAATGATCTTGTAAATATGGTTTTCTTTGTAAAATCTTATTACTTCTTCCTCGCAAGAGTAAAACTTAACATTTCCAGTATAAGAAAAATGCTCAGCGACAAAGCACAAGGTGTTCTGTAAGTCCACCTCACTGATCCAAAAGTCAATGGTTGATTCTTAAAAAAACTCTCTTTCCCATTCGATCTCTTCCTTCTACTTATACACATGATGTATTCTTCAAGAACTTGGAAGTTCAATTTTTATACAATGACGATTGTATGAAGATAAGCTTGAACTGAGTGATCATATGCAAGTGCACTCAGGTCTGCTAGCTGATCGATGAAGTTAAGTGATATTCATAAAACATGGTTCAATCCATTAGAGAAATTTTGAGGTCCAAAATGGGCCTCCTAGGAGAAATGTACCACCAAAATAAAATTTATAAGAACCAATAGGATTCAAGATGGTGATGTTAACCATGGGGGATGATTCTCCATTTTTGGAGTAAAAAAGTAAATATTAAAAAATAATAAAATAATAAAACTACTTTTTCAACTTGTATTTTCAACTTATGTCCCTAAGGTTTTACTCAAATTTAGGGCAGGAGTACTTGTTGGATGCAAAACTTAATTCCTCATCCAAGTAGTACCCATGTTGCATACTTTCGATGGAGCCTGCTACACGAAAAATGAGAAATACATGAAAAAATGTGATTGCAATCACATTTTTCATATATTTACCATTTTTCTTGGAGCGAGGTCCATTGAAAGTATGAATAATAGGTAATCCTTGGGTGAGGAATCAAATTATGCATCCAACGAGTGTTACCGCTCGAAAATTTGAGTAAAATCATAGGGAGATAAGTTGAAAATACGAGTTGAAAAAGTAGTTTTTTCTTTTTTCCCTCTAAAATTTCATGATGCATCTAATCTTATTTTATTATTTCCTCTATTATTTTATAATTTCCTTAGGAGTCCCATTTTAGACCTCAAAATTTATTTAATGACTTTCAATTTCTCTCCATACAACCCACAAATCTTGTCCATCGCTCGACTGACTAAATCAAAATCCATGAATGTCCAAGTTGAATGGTTCTAAGCTATTTGCATCATTATAATGGAATCCTTCTTACCCCTCTAGCTCAACCGTAACCTTCAGTCAGTGTGCTCAACTATATTCATTTTTCGTTAGTGATAATATCACATTCCTTAGGAATTGACCAACACAACTTTGGCATCAACCGCAACATCATTCTTAAGCCTTAGAGAGATAACATTGCTATAGCTGAACATGCGTGATGGCTGCATGGGAATTCTATCAACATGTTGAATATTGTGGTATATATTGCCATTGTATCCATCTCGATGTATATGTACCCTCATTACTATATTAGTGTGATAGTCATTAGGACATTAGGTCCTACCTCTAGCATGAAAAAGCCCAAATCCAAGGTCTGAGGCCATAATGAAAAGGGTACAATGCCCTTAGGGAATGCGTACATCCTTTCAACATTTTCTCGTCACAATATTTAAACTATGGATATTTCCTATATAAATATATCAATGTAATATCAATACCTTCCTTGGAAAATGTTTCTTTACTGTGTTCTTTGATATGAGCCACTTCTCGATGTACAATGATTACACATGGTGTATATACTCCCAAAATGCACTCTTCGTGGATCATGTGCCTTGATGGTAACCACTTAAACGTGGCTTACATATGTATCTATGGGTGTGCCAACACAATTGGTGTGTTTTTACGTTTAAGTAAGGCTTCCATAAAAACCGTGTACAATAATTAATCCGACTGCTCACTACACGATATACCAAATATCGTACTTGTGGGTTGCACTTAGGATTATACCATGTTTCTCTCTACATAAACTCATGAAGTCGATAAGATTTTCTTCAGTTCTCATATTGGTCACCTTTAACACAACACCAATTTATCCTTTTGTTTCATAATCATATGTAATTGCACTATTTCCATATTATCCAACACAAACCATGGTGGCATTACGATCATGCCAGTAGTTTTCTTTAATATAATGCTTGATATTGCATAGTGGTTGTTGCATATTTGCAATAAACTATTTTGCCTTTGTAGCCAATGACAATGCATATGACCTTGGTGTGTGTCTCCCACTTGTAAAAATACCTTTTCACTATACCCCCTTTTGAACAAGTAGGAATTCCAAGTTCTTACAGACCAACAACATGGAATAGATTTATGCTCAGCAGCCTTTTGATTTTGCCTTAATAAATATCATAGGTGCTTGTCCTTTTCTTTCTCTGCATAGTAAAATAATAACACTTATTAATTAAATGATATATATCTATATATGTATATATATCTATATCTAATAATAATAATAATAATAATAATAATAAATGCTTTATAACTTAATAGAAACCAAAGCCTAGGGTGCATGAATGCGTGCATAAGTTCTCAATGCTCTTTCAAAATTGTCACGTTCTAGCTTTGTGTTCATTAATACAAGATTATTTCATTATGAACACATGCATTAACCTAATGGTAAAGATGGTGTTAACATGTCAAGGGGCTCTTGTAATGATGAAAAGAAAGTGCAATGTGATGCTAATGAGAGTGCACACATGGGGGAATATGGGTGAGATTAAAACATGAAGGTGATCTTCATTTGACCACCTAGGGTTTCAAGGATGCGTCGGGAAGATAATCACTTTGTAAACCCTAATGTAATGGGGTGATTCCATGACCAGTAATAAAATATTCTCTTACGTTGTTATGATACACATGGTAGAGGGATAAATGTGTGCAGTTTTATAAGGCTTCTAATGCATCCCTACAACAAATTCCCTAAAACCCTAATGCAATCACAAAGTCAATATACATGATGAAACATGATGGAAGAGTCCAGTATCATTGATTGAGTGGGTGTATTAGAAAGGTTTGACAAGAATGAGTCATAGGTGAGAATGATTAATTGAAATCTTGATCAAAACCCTAGAGGCTTAAGGCCAACAGAGGAGGACTTGAAATTTTGAATATGCCCAAAATTTTGGGTGGTGTTGTAGCGTCTAGAACACTTTCTCACCAAATTTAATTATTTTCATGTCATATATCACAATATTTGGATCAATAGGTCACATTATAGTTGTCATCATAGATCTGGCTCACACTAGGTAGGTATTTCTTGAGTCCCTTTACATAGAGTACATTTTGAGCTTTAGTCTTTTCATTAAGACTGGTTATGCCCTTGCCTTTAATTTTTGTTGGAGCATTGTGTCGAACATGACATTGTTCCCTATATCCTTTTATTTTAGAGATATAAATTTACTTGTATCCCTAGTCATATGCTTGAAATAGCCACTATCCACATACCATTTGTTTTCTTGATCATGTGATGGCGGAGCAATTCCACATTCCATGCTATTTCCAAACTTATGTTTCCAATTCTTCTTATCCTTTTGAAAAGATGACTACCAAGCATTCTGGGACTTAGAGGAGTACTCAAAGCTTCTTCTGCATTCACTCATCTTGTGCCAAAAATTATTACTTTTGAAGCAATCAACATCACTCATCGGGGGCAAAAAGAGATATCTATTTGTGGAAGGAGAGTTTTGAGATATATAATATTGATACTTATTGACGAATAGACTGTTTCTTGCATAAGAGAGACAAAGCTGAAATGAAACGTACACTTTATGCAAAGGAAAAAGGGAAGCAGCTCGAATCTTTACTACGCCACTGAGACGTAAGCGGCGAAACCAACTTTCCCTTCTGGACTGAAAATAGAGTTCTTCGATCGAATGGTACATGGTACAAGCGGCTTTTTCAAAGAAGTAGCTCGACTGAAAGAAGAGGTTCTGAAATATACTCAACTGTAGGGAGAGGGGGCTTTGGCGATACGGCTTGGTTGTGAGCCGTATCTTTGCAGCTTTCAGACAAGTAGCTAAAAGCGTAAATAAATCCTTTCCTTGGGTTGGGAAGTCAGGTTTATGTTGACGTGCCTTTGGTTTCAGACAAGACTCATCTAAAATTTTCATCTCTTTCAACTTTGACTCTTCTACAATCAATAACCTTGTGTTTAAAGATGTGACATTTATAAAAATAACCATAAAATAGACTACAATACCTGAAGTTGGAAGGCTCATGATTTCGTTCATGAAGGTACCTCTGTTACCTTCTTGATTGATTCATTGTCCATTGGTTTCCACGTTTGAGAAGTTGGAATTATTGTTCCAGTGATGAGCTCCTATCTTGCTTTCTACCTTTTTATCTTCTTTGATTCTTTCTTAAAACATATTTTCATAGATTTGTGGTTCCTCGAATCTTGTGAACTTGAATTTCATCTTTCTCATAGAAGATTCTCATGGCCTAGAATATCCCAAACCTATTTTTTTTTATAGATAACTTTGGTTGTTTAGAATATGATCTAGATTTCTTGTCCCATCTACAAACTTCTCATTTATGCCTTTCTTGGTCTCCAATCTCTCAATATCTATTCTTAGAGAGACAAATTTTGCCTCAAGACTCTCACACTTTTATTCCCATTCATGGATTAAATCATTAAGAATTTCTTTTAGTTTAGCTTCTTCTAATTTAATTTTTAGGGAGAAATTTTATTCTTTGCATGTATTTGAGATCATGTCCTTATTTACCTTGAATAAATCCTCCTTTATATGTTTTTTCTCTCCTTATGGTTTTGTCACATGTTTTTTGCTTTTCTTCTAGTCTAAGAAATAAGTTTTCTTTACTTTTAATGGCTTCTTCTAGTTTTTCTTTTTGGTGGACAAATTCCTCATTGTCTGAGTTATACATACCTTCTTCATCCCATCGTAGTTGTTCTTTTAACTGCCTATTCTTTCTTTTGGCCTTCTTTAACTCATCAAGAGCACTAATGATTTCTCCTCCAAAGTCCACTACTCCTACTACTTCTTCTTCTTCTTTAGAGTCTATAATGTCTTTTTTCTTGGAGTCTAATCCAAATTCCATCAGTAAACATTCATTTGATTCATCCTTTGGGGAGATTTCACTATCATATTCTAGAGCTGAGCTATCCTCTTTGGAGTAGAGCCCCTTCTTCTTATAAAACCTCTTATTTTGATGTTTTTTTAGCTTTTCCTTTGAACTTCTGACCATTTCCCTCTTCTGTTCTTTCTTTGTAAGGGAACTTGGAAGAAAAATGTCCAAATCTTCCACAATCAAAGCATTTGAAGGGAAGATTTCTTTTATACTTTCCTGAGGTAGACTTTAGTTCCTTGGAAAAGTGAGCCAACTCCTAATCAGATTCACATTTAGAGAAATCCTGATGATTTTTGTGTTCGTTAGCCTTCTTGGACACCTTGAAAGATTCCCCCTTTAGTTCAAACTTCTCTTTTCCTAATCTCATCTCATAGGATGTGAGAGTACCAAGAAGTTGGTCCATTGTGAGACTCTTTATATCAGACATCTCTTCGATGGACGAGATTTTGGCATTAAATCTCATAGGTAGAGATCTTAATACTTTCTCAACAATTACATCTTCCTTGATGACTTCACCAGGTACTCTAATCATATTTCTTACTTCATCAACTCTGAGGAAGTATTCTACTATAATTTCTTCTTCACTCATTTTTAAGATTTCAAACCTCATTCTGAAGGTTTGAAGTTTGGCATGCTTAACTTTAGCATCTCCTTTATGGCTCTTGATGAGCGCTAGTATTGCAGCAAGGATGCTGCAACTCCTGGGCTACCAACTTTACTTATCAACCCAGGGTTCATACAAACTTGGAGGTGACAGTGCTATATACACAAGTAAAAGTGAAGGTCTTGCCTATTGTCACTATTCATCCAGTGAGAGACCCCAGAGGTTCCAAGCCAGAATTATATAGGGTCAGAAGAAGCTTGATTGTTTGATGGAAAAAGAGCAAATATATTCTAAGAGAGGTACTCTACTGCAATAATAAGGAAAACAACATGTAATGCTAAATCAAACCATATCCTAATTAACCATTTAAACAGCTATGCTAAGAAGAATTGCTAAATCAACACTAACCTAATGCTGCAATCTAAGTTATAGAATTAAAAAGCATCAAACCATACTAATGTGTGAGCAAGAAAACTAAGCTAAATTCGTTTTCACCTTTTTGGGTTTTTTGGTAAAATCAAGCATGCAATTTAATTGTTCTTGTGGATGTGACAGGTGGATGGAAGGTGGTTGAGGATGGCTAAAAGGATTATGGAGTGATTGGATGGGGTGGAAGGGTCATAGGAGGCTTTTTGTGACTTCCTAGATGTTCCCCATCAATCCAGCCTCAAAACAGGCCGTTTTAGGAAAACCTACAAGATGCACTAGAAACTTACAGGATGATCCTGTAGGAATTACAGGAAACCTTCAGGATACAACTGAGAGTTAATTGTGAGGTGTTGGAAATATGGGAAAAGGTGTGTGATGAGTGGGATAGGGCATTAGAAGGTCTAGGAACACTCAGGAGTCAATAGCCAAGAGAAGGGATGGCTAGATTCACTCAATGTGTCTAGGGGAATTTCAAAGAAAGAGGAAAAAGAACTAGTGAGGGTGATGGTGGAACAAGAGATGGTTAAGGTTGATGAGGTGGAAGATGGATACTGGTGATGGAGTCTAAAACTCCTCCTGAAGTACCTGCAGTGCTTAATGTTAGGTTCCTATACCAATAAGAGTCATAATTTTGAATGACTAAGGTTAAGCCTTGTAATATTGTACATAGCTTTTCCTTCTGCAAATGTTTTCTAATATTAAAGAATTAAAAAATGTAAAGAGGGTATGTCCTACAAGAAAATCAAAGGACAAAAAGAATGAAAATAGGTAAAAAAAAATGAAGAAATATGAACCCCAAAAGACAAAAAGAGACCATGAAAGTGTGCAAGTCAAAATGCCACTACTTTTTACCTTCATGCACAATAATGATTGTGTGCAGCTTGTCACTCATGCCACAATCCATGGTAGTCAAACTGTTTAATATTGATTATACCATACTTTGAATTTTATGTTTATAGTTAGAGAATAAAATCAGACCAAATAGTTTAATCTTGGCAGATCATTAGATAGGTAGAGAAAATAAAGGAGCTCATCAGTTTAATCTGAGCCCTTGGATGATATAAGGTTAGAATTAGATAGTCTACTTTGTAAAAGGAAAAAGGATTGATAAGGGTTTGCTAGCCTAAATGCACCCAAATAAAACAAAGAAAAAATGGTAGGGTGAATAAATGGGTAAGTAGGAGAAAGGTTGCAGAAATAACAAGTGATCACACAAAAGCACTTATGTCATGTTTAAATGTATCTTTCAAATGTACATAAGAAGTAAACAAATCAAGGACAATGGTTTACAACTTGGTTTGTTTAACACCCCCTTAGTCATTTTACCCCCCCTCTACTTACTAATTTCCCATAAATAAGTTCTAAGTACTTAAAGCCTTTAAGTCAAAGAGGCTCAGGGCATTTCTCTGACTTTTGGAGGGACCGAACCGTCAGCTTAATTATTTATGGATACAAGTATTAGAATCCCCTTCATTAAAATCATCCTCCTTCATTTCCCTAATAAAACTATTTTTCCTAAGGTTGAACTCCATTAACCTACGAAAAGTGGGAAATACCATGTTAAATCCCATTTCATCCAAAAACCCACAATTTTTTTATCCTAAGTTAAGTGTATGTACATATATTACATTACACTTAATACTATTTTCATCTCTTCTCCTTTGATTTCATGTTAATTTCTAATTTAATTATATAGCTCCCATAAATTCCCCGTTTTTCCTATATAAATAAATCCCTATGTATTATCCCGAACCATTAGTTTAAATAAAAACTAATATAAATAGCCATATCCCGCTACAACTTTACTTATTTTACCTAATCTGGATAAGCCTAAGTTAATCCCGTTAAATAACCTCACCTGATCCCTGAAACACACGATTAAGCCCCGCCCGACCAATTATCCCATTCTTAATCCCTAAACTAATCCCAAATCGTCGTGATTAAACCCCTGGGCCCCCCTCAACTCCCGTTCATTACCTTCATGCAACTTCTTTGCCCAACTACCATCATGTTAGTGTTTGTATCTTCACACTTCCATCAGTGATCAAATTGCTCTTTTGCACGCATATTAGGCGTCTCATTCGATCAGCTGCATTCCATTAGGTCATGGATCATATGATGGTAGTGGTTTCATGTTAATTTTCCTCATGACATTCACTTGCTGACCTGTTCCCACATTTTTTTAGTCATTTACTGTCATCCTACTTCATTTCATTTATAAAAATCAGTTTTAGGGTTTAGTCTCACTAGGTCTTAGGGTTTGTCATCACGGTCATCAAATTTGAATAAAAAGGTCAGCAAGCACATGAGGAGGATAAATAAACTCATAAAATCATAAATTTACTTCTGTCATGTTCAATAAATATTTTTTACCTCAAAACTCTATTTTGAGGTGAAAACAGAGTTTTTCCATTATTGTACAAATTTCATGTAATTTAAATGTTTCTATATGTAATAAGTGTTCAATAGCTGTTCTTGGTGACCTGGTGACAAAGTCAACTCTTGCCATTACAAAATGTCAATGTAAAAATCCAACTGAAAAAAGGCAAAAGTCAGAATGTAAGTGAAACAGAGCATTTTTGAAAAAGCTAGCAAAACATTAGAAAAGTGGGTCTTGGTTAATGAAAAATTAAAAGAGAGGGATATAAAAGCCAATCCGTTTGTTTAAGTCTTCATTGTTGGAATTGAATGAGCCAAAGGGAGACAAATCGTGTTTTTGAAGAAAGAAGGCAACAGGGGAAAAAATCCCAACATTTTGTTGGTGCTGCACACCTGGGTCTTGGCGCTGCACACATGTTGCAGGTTTTCCATTGCATTTTGGTTTGGCGCTGCGCACCTGTTCGGCACTACGCACCTGTTTCTTGGCACTACGCACCTATTACTAAAGCTAGAATCACCTTAAAACTCCTCAAAACTTCCTAAAAATCAAATTAAATCTTGTTCCAAGTAAGTAAAACATTCCTCTTTGCTCTAGAAAGTTGTGTTTGGTGTCGTGGATGTTTTTTGTTTCATTTAAGCAAAACCCTAGCTAAATAATTAACACAAACCCTAGCTAATTCCTAAATCCTCTCTTGCAAGTTTTTAAAGGTCATTTCTCTTCCTTCTCACTTCATTCATGTTGAGCTTGGAAAATCCCATTCCCTTTCCCTAACATCATCAACATTCACTCCCTAAACCCCACTCCCATTTACCAAACCCTAGCCTTATACCCTATTCCCAAACCCGAATTCACACATCCCATTCCTTCACTACATCCACTTCATTATCAAAACCCCTAATCCACATTCATAATACCATTCACTCCCCACATTTCCCAAAAAGAAACCCCTCCTCCTAGCATTCACTTCCTATATACACTATTCACCTCATATTTTAAAATCTCTTCATACTCACATCCTTTCACTTCAAATTCATAAGCATGGAGACAGATTCAGATTATGAGAGCGAAGAGGAAACTCTCAGTGATTCTTCCAGAGAATCTCATGTTCCAAGAAAGCCACACAAAGGAGGAAAGATCATCCAGGAGGAGACCGTCACTCTTACAGAATTACTTGCTTGCCTTCTTGCTGTAACTTGCTTTAAACACCAGCCTTGTTATCAGTTTTGTGAAATGGTAGAGAGGGTGAAATTTCATCATGAGCTTGCTAGGTTGTTTGTTCTTCATCTCCACAATGGCCAGGTGAACCTTGCTGGTGTCTCTTTCACCTTGACGCCTGAACATCATTATAGCAGCAACAAGCATCACTAATGTAGGTGAACAGTGGAATAACGGGTAGCATGTGGGTAGAGAACATTATGAGCCTTACATTAAGGTTGGATATCACAGGCAAATCAACAGGGTTTTCCCTTTCAAATACTTGCAGAACATTTATGCTCCTCTCATGAAACTCATCATCAAGTATTTCACTTGTGAAGGAAGGTTTTCTCGCCTATATACATATCATGTCAGATTGTTGATGCATTTCACAAGAGTAAGGACGATGGACCTCCCATACTTTATATGTAGGAAGTTTGAGAAGATGGCTCTCATTGTGCAAAGGAAACCTTTTCCTCAACAATTCAACAACATTTACCACTTCTCACTGATTAAAATTGTTGTTTTGCATCAGGTAAGCTTGTTGAACATACCATGGGATACCTTTATTGCCCATGAGATTTTCAAAAGCCCTCAAGTGATTCCATCGGTGCCTCAAGAAGGAGGGCCATCAGGACAACTAGGTGTTCATGAGACTGAAACTACAGGTGTGCCAGTGTTTGTCTTTGTTTGAAACTAAATTTGAAATTGCAATTGGTGATACTGTTTTAAATCTGTAGTTTGTCCAATACCTTGAAACTGAAAGAGAAAATAGATCAATTGATGCTTATATTTTGAATTCACTTCAAACATTTGTTGTGGCTACCAATATTCCTGAGCTCCTCGAATCAGCATCTGCTACTCTTGGTTCATCTGCTGTCTTGTCTAGTTTTGAAGTTCATTCTCAACCTCACTTTATCCCCACCCTTCCCGTGCAACCTAGCATATCTGATCAGAGATCTATTGTCTCTTCTCCTCCTTCAACACCTCAAACATCTATCATCTCTTCTCCTCCTTTGACACCTCATACACCCATCACATTGACTACCATTGTTGTTATAAATGCTCCTGCTTCTCCAAGGCCAGTTTCCAATCCACCTTGAGCAATGGCTGCCAGATATGAACCTCTCATTTTGCCACAGAACTTGGATGCTATGCCTGCTGATTACCAAAGTAAAATACCATTGTTTGATGCTACCCAAGGTATCACAGTGCAACAACATGTTGACAGGATGATCGACTTCTTTGATCTTCATGAGATAGATGAAGAGAATGTGACCATGCGATTATTTGTGCAAAGTTTTGGAGGCGAGGTTTGAAAGTGGTTCAGAGCACTTCCCGCAGGGACTATTAATACATTGTCGGTTCTTTACAGACAATTTCAAGATCATTGGGAGGTAAAGAAAAATCCACTCCAAATTCTTACCGAGTATGGAAATATAAAGAGGAATGTCGGTGAAAGTGTTCAGGATTACTGTGTAAGATTCAATACTATCTATAATGCTATCCCAACTGATATCAAGCCACCAATGGGGATGGCTTTGATAAAATTCCCTAATGGTTTTGATCCTGACATGGCATACCAATTAAGAGAATGAGATCCTGCTACATTGGAGGATATGCAGAAAATTCCAGTGAGTGTGGAAGCAAATCTGCTAGCTAAGAGAGCTAGGATGAAGACCGAGAAGAAAGCGACCATAAAGGAAGAAGCTTCTTCCTCGGATCATTTGCTTCGTAGAATTGAGAAAATGTTTGATAGATTCAAAATTACAGACAAGCTCGAGACACCAATCAGAAATCCAAATTTCCATGGTCAGCAACATCCACAGTTTAGGATTAAGTTGTGGGAACAAAGAGCACAAGATCAATCAGCACAGCAGTAGGTCAAAACACCTCTACAACAAAACTATGTGCATGGCCCGGAGTCAGAGGATGATGAGAATCCAATAGGAGAGGAAAATCACTTTTTTACAACAGATGGTTTGCCTATCTATATCACGGAGGATGAGGAATATTCAGAAAGCTCGCTTGTATAGAAAGATGAGGATTTTACATTAGCTAATGAAGCAGTCCTAGAAGAAGAATCAGATGAATATCAGAGGGGATATATGAATGCACTGATAGCACAACAAAGACAATATTCACTCAAAAGTAGGGACGTACCCAGCAATCCAATTCAAAAGTGAAAGGAAGCAATACAACCTAAGAATGATTCTCCAAATGTTCATAAAAATGGAAAGGAGCTAGCAGATCCTACTTCTAAAAAAGTACAATTTGCAAATGAGAAGTCAAATCAGCCAAGTACAGTAAAGGAAAAGTTTGAAAAGAAGGATTGCCCGGTCAAAGAGGTAGATAAAAGTACAACCTTTAGCTTAGAGAATGAGAATGCTAAGTTAAAAGTGTCGATACCTTTGACTGAATTAATGAAGAATAGCAGTTATAAGAGTCAAGTGTCAAATATTTTGAATGTAGATCCCCTGTCTGATATGGTTAATGTGGAAGATGACCAATCTAAGCTTATTTTTGGTCCAGCATTAGAAGGCCAACCTGAGGATAGTGAAGTAGCCCCGTTTTACATCAGCCTTAGATTGCATGAGTATGTCTTGCACAATGCCATGTTTGATTCAGAAGCATCTCACAATCTGATGCCAAAGGCTATTATGGAAAAATTGGGTTTGGAAATCACTCATATATATCATGATCTTTATTCCTTTGATTCCGGTAGGGTCAGATGTATTGGTTTCATAAAGGATTTGGTTGTGACTTTAGATCAGATTCTAGCAAAAAATGTTCTCATGGATGTAGTTGTGGCCGACATTCCCCCTATATTTGGCATGCTTTTATCTAGGTCGTGGGGTGCAAAACTCAAAGGGACATTGCAATTAGATTTATCTTATGCCACTATTCCCGTGTTTGGTCAGCTGAGAAAATTATCTAGAGAGAAGAAGATGAAGTATATGATCACAAGTAAGGAGAAACCTTCGAATCATCCAATTAACTATGTACATACATATTTAGAATCTTTTGTTCTTTATTCAGATAGTGGTTTTAATGATGTCAATAGACAGCTAGTTGAAGTGGAAGATGCTCCAGAAATAACAGAAAATTTCAGGGCAGTAATTGATCAAGAGAGACAAAGGCTTGAAAGTACCGTTGAGTAGTTTACATTCTGCCAATAGCAGAAAATTGATGGGCAGCAGCCAAAGGTAGAAGAGCAGGCAGAATTCCAGCACTTAGAGGAAGAGGCCGGTTTATGGAGTATGGATTTCGATGGAGTAGTAGGTAAGGATGGTGTAGGAATTGGGATTTGGGTACGAAGCCCTATTTTCTTACCTAATAAGGTCCCAAGCAATGTAAGAATCTGTTCATATAAATTGGCTTTTGATTGTTCCAATACAAAGCCGAATATGAGGCACTGATTGCAGGATTGAAGATACTCAAGAAGTTGAATGCAAAGAGAATTTCAGTTTATGGTGACTTAGAATTAGTAATCAAACAAGTCAAGGGTGAATACCAAGCCAAACATCTGTGAATGAGAGTTTACCGTAATGCAGTTTTAGATATCTTGAGGTTGTTTCCAGATTATACCTTGACATGTGTTCCTTGTGCACAAAATGTTATTACAAATTCTCTTGCTACAACTGCAAGTAACTTTAAGATCCCAATTAATTCAAACAATAAGTTTGAAATTCATGTCAAGAATCACCCAACTGTCCCTGATAATCTAAGATATTGGCAGGTGTTTCAAGATGACAAAGAAATTGATTATTTTATGCAAAATGAAAGCCAGTATAAAGATACTTCTATAGATGCTGAGCAAGATGATGGTGAACCAGAAATAGAGGTAAATTAGATGGAAGTCTTACAGTTGAAAGATAATGTCATCCCTAAAGGCCTTATACCTCTAGAGGAATTATTTGATCAAGATGATGTAGCTCGAAAGCCAAGCTTAGTGCCGACCGAGAAGGGTGTTGAAGATGTAAATATTGGAACAACAGAAAATCCAAAGATGGTGAAGTTGTCAAAGGCATTACTTCCTCAGGTAAAATCTAAATACATTAGTTTATTGTCTTCATTTTCTGATGTATTTGCATGGGACTATACAGATTTAAAGGCGTATGATAAAAGTATAATTCAACATATAATTCCTGTTAAGCCATTTAGCCAAAAGCTAAGAAGGATAAATCCGAAGTTGATGTCGTCTATAGAAAAAGAGGTAAATCAATTGTACAAGGCTGGTATAATCGTTCTGATCAGGTTTTTAGATTGGATCTCCATTTTGGTTCCTATGAGGAAGAAGACAAGTGAGATCAGATTGTGCATAGATTTCAGAAATTTCAATAAAGTGTCATTAAAAGATAATTATCCACTCGAAAATGGACCACATTCTCTAGAGTAGTTGGAGCATCTCGTATGTCACTGCACGATGGATATTCTGGCTACAATCAAATTTTGGTCCATGAAGATGACAGGGACAAGACATCATTCACCACTCCTTGGGGTGCATTCCACTATGCCAAGATGTTGTTCGGTTTAAAGAATGTTGGAGCAACATTTCAGCGTGCCATGGACATTGCCTTCGCAAATGAAAAAGATGTGTTTTTAGTAGTGTATCTTGATGATTTGACTGTCTTTTCAAATTTAGATGAAGAGCATCTTTACCATCTGAAAATTGTTTTTCAGCATTGCAGAAAATATGGAATATCACTCAATCCCAAAAAGAGCTTGTTTGCCATGGATGAGGGGAATCTTCTCGGTCACATAATATCAAAGGGAGGAATCTGCATCGATCCTGCTAGGGTGAAAGCTATACAGAAGATAGATTTTCCTCATAATAAGAAAGAGATCCAAGCATTTAATGGTAAGATGAACTTCTTATATCGTTTTGTGCCTAATCTAGCTCAACACTTGAGGGAAATCACTAATATGTTGAAGAAGGATAGTGTGGTCAAGTGGACTGAGGAAGCTATGAAGTCTTTTAACTTGGTAAAGTTGGCTCTTTCTTCAGCTCCGATTTTAATCAGACTGGATTATTCACAGGATTTCATATTGTTTTCATTCGCTTCGAAACATACTATAGCAATAGTTCTAATGCAGAAAAGAGATCAGCTACAAAAACCAATTGCCTTTTTCAGTGCACTCTCATATCCTTGCTTATGTCCCTAACCTAGTAGTCAAGGATGTTTTGGTACAAACAGATCTGGAAGGAAGGTGGGCCAAATGGATTGCAGCATTGATAAAATATGACTTGGAGATAAAGCCAAAAAATCTAATCAAGGGGCAGGGTCTAGCAAAGTTAATGGCTGAGTCCAATCTAAATGCATTGGACATAAATCTGATTGCAGCCATGTCTGAAGAAGACAAAGATAGTTTACTGATTCAGGTATCTGAAATTTTTCTCCATTCTCCTTGGTATTCAGATATTGTATACATGCTTCAGCACCTTTCACCACCACCGGGGATGGCTAAAAATAAAGGTAGAACTCTAAAACTTAAGGCTGCTAGATTTTGTATTTTGAACAATGCACTTTATTGGAAGGATCCCGGAGGCATTTACTGAATTGCTTGATAGAAGATGAAGCCCAACATGTCATGAGTGATTTCCATAAGGGAGACTGTGGAGGTCACTTATTTTGGAAGATGACGGCTAATGAAATTTTGAGAGCAGGGTACTATTGCCCTATCTTGTTTGCTAATGTTTATAAAACTGTCACAAGCTGTCATGAATGCTAGATTTTTTAGGGAAGAAGAAAGTTGTAACCTCTACCTCTCAAGCCAGTTGAAGTTAGTGCATTGTTTCAGCAATGGGGCCTAGATTTTATTGGAAAGATTCATCCCACATCTTCAGCTCAACACAAGTGGATCTTAACAGCGATAAATTATTTCACAAAGTGAATTGAGGCAATCCCCACTCGGCAGGCCACAGACTTGGTAATAATTTAGTTTCTTGAAACAAATATTTTTTCATGTTTTTGTTGTCCTAACAAACTTATTACAGATAATGCAGTCGCTTTCAAGCCCAAAAAGATGATTGACTTTTGCAGCAAATACAAAATTACCTTGGGACATTCTATTGCATATTATCTGCAAGGTAATGGATTGGCTGAATATTCAAACAAATCATTGGTCAACATCATTAAAAATCTGTTGGAAACCAATAAGAAGAGATCGCATAAAAATTTGGTTAATGCACTATGGGCGGATATAGTAAGCCAAAAGAAGTCAATATGAATGTCTCCATTTGAGATTGTATATGGTATTGACACAGTATTCCCGACATCTCTCGCAGTCCCAGTTGTTAAACTTCTGCAGGAAACTGGCAATGAGGAAGATTATTTTCAGCGGAGAATAAGCCAAATGATCCATTTACAACAGATAAGAGAGGAAGTTTTTCAGAATACGTTCAGGTTGCAAGAGAGAATTAAAATGATTTATGATTGAAAGGCAAAGGCGGACAAATTTCAGATTGAAGACATAATGTTACGATGGGATGCTAGAAACGAGGATAAAAGCAAGCATGGCAAGTTCAAGAACCTGTGGAAGGGACCATACATAATTGCTACATATAGAGGTCAAATTTCTTTTCTAATCAAAGAAATGAACGGGAATATTGTCCAGGAGGACCAGTAAATGGTCGGCTTCTGAAACCGTACTATCTGTAAGAAGTTTTATGCTAGCACATTTCGTCATTGTACATACCATTTTTTTTTTCATTGCAAATTTTACACTGTCACCATTCGTTTAGCTTGGGGCCTGAAGTGAAGGCTATAAAGTTGAATGTATGGCTTTAGTTTTGATTATTTAAGTGTTATTTGTTTGAGTTAGTCTCAATTGAGTCAGTTTAGTTATGATTCTTGAGTCGAGGTTTTGGTTTTGGTGTTCTGAAGTTATTGACTCCATATTGCCCAATGGATGAAGGCACTTATTTGCTTTTCTAGAGATCTGTGGTTCTTAGCACCTCCTAGGAGATACCATCCCCATTGGAGCCAATGTTAGTGTCAGTATCTTCACACTTCCATCAGTGATCAAATTGCTCTTTTGCACAAATATTAGGTGTCTCATCCGATCAGCTGCATTCCATTAGGTCATGGATCATCTTATGGTAGTGGTTTTTTCCTCATGACATTCACTTGCTGACCTATTCCCACATTTTTTTTAGTCATTTACTGTCATACTGTTTCATTTCATTTGTAAAAATCAGTTTTAGGGTTTAGTCTCACTAGGTCTTAAGGTTTGTCATCACGATCATCAAATTTGAATAAAAAGGCTAGCAAGAACATGAGGAGGATAAATAAACTCATAAAATCATAAATTTACTTCTGTCATGTTCAATAAATCTTTTTTACCTCAAAACTATGTTTTGAGGTGAAAACAAAGTTTTTCCATTATTGTACAAATTTCATGTAATTTAAATGTTTCTATATGTAAGAAGTGTTCAATAGCTGTTCCTGATGTCCTGGTGACAAAGTCAACTCCTACCATTACAAAAGGTCAATGTAAAATTCCACCTGAAAAAAGGCAAAAGTCAGAATGTAAGTGAAACATAGCATTTTTGAAAAAGCTAGTAAAACATTAGAAAAGTGGGTCTTGGTTAATGAAAAATTAAAAGAGAGGGATATAAAAGCCAATCCATTTGTTTAAGTCTTCATTGTTGGAATTGAATGAGCCAAAGGGAGAAAAATCGTGTTTTTGAAGAAAGAAGGCAAACAAGGGAAAAAATCCCGACATTTTGCTAGCACTGTGCACCTACCCGGCGTTGCACACTTGTTACAGGTTTTCCATTGCATTTTAGTCTGGCGCTGCGCACTTGTTTCTTGGCGTTGTGCACTTGTTACTAAAGCTAGAATCGCCTTAAAACTCCTCCAAACTTCCTAAAAATCAAATTAAATCTTGTTCCAAGTAAGTAAAACATTCCTCCTTGTTTAGGAAAGTTGTGTTTGGTGCCTTGGATGTTTTTGGTTTCCTTTAAGCAAAACCCTAGCTAAATAATTAACACAAACCCTAGATAATTCCTAAATCCTCTCTTGCAAGTTTTTAAAGGTCATTTCTCTTCCTTCTCACTTCATTCATGTTGAGCTTGGAAAATCCCATTCCCTTTCCCTAACATCATCAACATTCACTCCCTAAACCCCACTCCCATTTACCAAACCCTAGCCTTATACCCTATTCCCAAACCCGAATTCACACATCCCATTCCTTCACTACATCCACTTCATTATCAAAACCCCTAATCCACATTCATAATACCATTCACTCCCCACATTTCCCAAAAAGAAACCCCTCCTCCTAGCATTCACTTCCTATATACACTACTCACCTCATATTTTAAAATCTCTTCATACTCATCTGCTTTCACTTCAAATTCATAAGCATGGAGACAGATTCAGATTATGAGAGGGAAGAGGAAACTCTTAGTGATTCTTCCAGAGAAGCTCATGTACCAAGAAAGCCACACAAAGGAGAAAATATCATCCGAGAGGAGCCCATCACTCTTACAAAATTACTTGCTTTCCCTCTTGTTGTAACTTGCTTTAAACACCAGTCTTGTTATCAGATTTGTGAAATGGTAGAGAGGGTGAAATTTCATCATGAGCTTGCTAGGTTGTTTGTTCTTCATCTCCATAATGGCCAGGTGAACCTTGCTGGTGTCTCTTTCACCTTCACACCTGACACCATTGCAGCAGCAACAAGCATCCTTAATGTAGGTGAATAGTAGAATAAGGGGTAGAATGTGGGCAGAGAACATTATGAGCCTTACATTAAGGTTGGATATCACGGGAAAATTAGCAGGATTTTCCCTTTCAAATACTTGCAGAACATTTATGCTCCTCTCATGAAACTCATCATCAAGTATTTCACCTGTGAAGGAAGGTTTTCCCGCCTATATACATATCATGTCAGATTGTTGATGCATTTCACAAGAGTAAGGATGATGGACCTCCCATAGTTTATATGCAGGAATATTGAGAATATGGCTCTCTTTGTACAAAGGAAAACTTTTCCTCAACAATTCAACAATATTTACCACTTCTCACTGATTAAAATTGTTGTTTTGCATCATCTAAGCTTGTTGAACATACCATGGGATACCTTTATTGCCCACGATATTTTCAAAGGCCCCATCAGTGCCTCAAGAAGAAGGAGGTCCATCAGGACAACTAGGTGTTCATGAGACTGAAACTATAGGCGTGCTAGAGTTTGTCACCTATGAGAGAGGCACCAGGAGGCTTTTTGCTACTGCCAGGAAAGTACTATCTCCACCAGGGGTGGAAGGGGTCTCGCTTTCTTCACCAGACCACAGGAAAATGTTATCTTCACTGGGGGTGAAGGGGGCTTTGCCTTCTTCTCTAGCTATATAGGTTGGCTAGCAGTTAAAGAGAAAAGATAAAGGGAAGCAAAGGATGCATGAGGAGGGCCCTACTAAAGGGCAAGTCAGGGATTTTATTTTGATTCAGGATGATGTCATTGATTTGGGCTCTCAAAGCTCAAGACTCAAAGACATGATTATCAAGGAGAAGGAGGCTAAATACCAGCCTTATCTCTTAATATTGAGAGAGCCAAATGGATCATCAACTTCCTTGAGCAAGAAAACAAGCAACTGATAGAGAAGCAAACTATTATGGAGCTACAAATGATTAGGGAAAATAGGCAAATGGCAAAGAAGAGAAAGATCAAGATGACCTCCCTTGAGCAAGAAATTGAGGATGACCGGGAATCATGGTTGGAGCAGGTGAACATTCACCTTGAGAATATGCTTGAGAAAGCCAACAAAGAGAAGAAAATGCTACGCCATATGGCCTATCACTGCCTAACCCAGAACAAAATCTGCAACACAAGGGTGAAGAGGTTAAAGGCTAAGCTAAAAGAGCTTTGAGAAGAAAAAAAGAGCAAGATAAACTCAAGGTCTTGGCTAAAACATCATTGGCTCATAAAATCAGTTAACAAGGGTCATTCATGTCAAATTTCAAGAAATTTGGAGAATCTTTTGTCAATTTTGAATTTTTAATGTAAAAAACAGGTTTTTTCAGCAGGTGGCACTGCGCTTTTGTTGGGGGCATCCATTTGTGAAAAAGTTTATATTTTTGGAATCATCATGGAAAAATATGGAAGCTCAGAAATGGTTGAGAATTTTGGACAGGCTCTAGGTCTCCAAAAGGGCAAAAAACACCGAAAAAGTGCCCTCTCTGCCACTTTTTTGCCACACAGGAAGAAGTCTTGGGAGAATCAATTTTTGTAGTAGAAAATGGACTCCAAATCTAGAAATTCAAGTTTTTCCATAAAGTAGACTCCCCAAGCTTTCAAACGAGCTATCCTGCACCTGATTTGGACTCCGGGAAGCCTTCCAAAATTGGCCTTGAAAAAGCATTGCGCATAGGATCAGTGGCGCTACACATAGATGAATTTTGCCAGTTTTGCCTGATTTTCTAGATTTCACCTAGTTTTCTCTATATTTGACTTTTTCTTCTTCTCTTGGTGAAATTAGTATAGTAAATGATGTAATTTGTTGTAATTATGGATGTAAAACACTTAATAGGGTAGATACATCAAGTCAAAGGTGGTTTTGAGTTGAATGAATTGGTTTCCTTGGTTTTAGAGGCAAGCTGTTCCACTGCCTATATTCATGTTCTTAGTTTAGATGTGGTTGAAACCACCCCTTTTCTCATGGATTCGACCATGATAGCTAGCTTGAGTGGTTTCCTTTCCTACATCAAGTCAAAGGTGGTTTTGAGTTGAATGAATTGGTTTCCTTGGTTTTAGAGGCAAGCTGTTCCACTGCCTATATTCATGTTCTTAGTTTAGATGTGGTTGAAACCACCCCTTTTCTCATGGATTCGACCATGATAGCTAGCTTGAGTGGTTTCCTTTCCTATATCATGTATTTTTTCATTCATTTGTAAAGGTTGGACTTTGGCAGAAGTGTTGGACTCACTGAACATTTTGTATTACCAATTGGCAAGGAATAAAACCAGGTTTCATAGCTATTTTTGTGGGATTCTTGTGACAGTGAGTTTATGTATTGTTTATTCTTTGTAATGAGTTTTTCTGATGTTTTATATGTATCCACATCTCTCTCTTTCTTCTAAACTAAATGAATCAAGGTGAATAGACAAAATACACTAGATTTACAGTGCTTTGTCTTGGGATTACATTTAGTTTTCAATGTTTTCACTGTTTGAAGAGGATTCATAGCTTCTTATTCCCTCCTCAACTCCTCAACTATCTTACTCTACCATCTCAATCCTTTGCTAGTACATAAGCTCTTGTCTACCCTGCCCCACAGGACATGACTGTATTCCTGAGTTGATTTCCCGGATCCAAGTTGCCTTCTCCAATTGATCCAGCAACCAACCATCAAAATCAAACAAAGTCCTCTGACCTAATATACCTAGCCTAAAATTAGCATTCATTTCAGTCATCTCAAGCCCTATTTTCCATATTTTAATTGAGATTGACAAGGAGAGATCCCTATCCCAACCTGGTAGGGCTAGCTACCAGGTTAAGCATGGTTTGATGTTACCCTAGATCTACCTTCCTTCAACCTGAGGTAGATTTAGGCCCTAACACATCAGATCACAATCGCCCAAATCTAATGGCCCAAAGAAATATCAATCGTGCCTGATGGACTGCCTTTACCTACTCGATAAGGTGGTTTTCCCCCGACCCCAGATGGCTACATGTCAAATGATGTATGGCATGGGTGACCACTCCCAAAAACTGCCCGCACCACAAAAGCAGTGCGATGATCCTCCGAAACCACTTTCCCCACTTAACAGAAAAACCATCAACTTTTCATCCGAAAGTGAACTTGCCAAAACTAATCATTTTCTCCATAAAAGGTTGAGAAGCCCTCTTTTTCCCTTTTTTCACACATTATCTTTGTAAACTCTATAAACCATTACAATCTCTGCAAATGTGAAATTTACCAATTGACTTCCTAGTCCGGTCTAGAAGACGCTGCAAACAACCCAGTTGACCTTTTCAATCTGTACCAGGACTACGCCAACCACAACAGCTGCCATGAACTATCATTTTTAAAGCCAATTTTTTCCAATTCTAGGTATTTCACCACAAATTACCCCTTACCCCTTCAATTTTCGAAACTGTTAGCCTGTGCATCATTTTAATTTAAAAAATTGATTAAGATTACTGCCAAATTCAAGAACTGCTTGCCTAAACCCTCTGCAAGTCCCAAAATCTTTGATAAAACCCCTAGAGCCTAATTCAAATCCACAAGAACTGAATTATGGCTGCCCCTATTGCCATGGACGTTATAACCATTACCACTCCACACTTAGACCTAGACCACCTTCCCTTGGCTGACGGGGATTTCCAAATCAAAGATACCACTGCCATAGAGCTTCTGCTCAAAATTCAATGCTTAAGCAAAGACAGACACCTGAACCATACAGATGATATTGGCCTCTGGGAGTCCAATTTACCTAGATACCAGTTTCCCCAAGTTCATATCTTTCCGGAAGTTTTTCATATGTGTTATGCATGCTACATCCCCAACCATAGAGCCATAATGTCTCATGACCAGAAGGTTCTATCCATTATCACAAATGAGTCCATTAATGAAATGTTGCAGTTCCAACTAGGGCCAAACCTAACCCCACTCTCAATTGGAGACTTGTTGGACCAGTATCCCAAGCTAAGCCCTCCAAGATTGGTCCAGTTGTTCCAAATCTTCATTATAGAGGAAAAACACATCCCTAAGGACACCCCCTCCATATAGATTGGCCACTTTCTCTAAATGGGGCTAGTGCATTGTGACCATGATATGATGTGTTTTTGGTTACACTAAAAGTGAATACATTGATGAAATTATTCTTTCTTTCATGTCCATTTATACCCCAGGGCATCCTCTTGCAACCACATATGACTTTGCCAAATTCATAGCTAATAGAATGCATGAGACATTCACAAGAATGGGTAATGAAAGAGTATACAAATACCCCTCTGTATTGTACCATCTATTTTTGTATCATCAATCCGATAAGTTTCCTTACACTCTCCAAAAGCTTGACACCAGGGGCCAGCCCAGACTTGTCATTTTTTGGACCCCACTCTTCCATAAGTTTGGATCACCATATACATAGTCATACTTCATAGATTCTTTTGTGTATCCAATAATGACTATGCTCACTGGAAATCTTCCACCCAGGATAAGTCTAGAGATAAAAAGAGTCTTCCAACTTTCCAAGCAAACCAAATTGGGAGATTGGTACCTTTACCAAAACCACACAGAAATAAGAATATATGGTTGCCTGCTTGCACCATATAAGTTGCCAAGATACCTCCCTATGAGGTTGTTTGCCTTATAATATTACAGACAGATCATCAATACAAATGAAGTAAACTTTGTCACTGCCAAGAAGAAGGCCCATTTCAAAATCAAAGACCAGTTAGGTCCCTTCATATGGAATTCCAGAGAGGCAGGGAAATAGGCAGACCTGATCCTACAAGGCATGAAATTCCAAAGGAGTTTTGTATGGAGATATGACCCTTTAGAAGTCATTACCAAGAAAATGCAAAAGGTCAAGCTAAGACCTTTTATCCATCACCCCATACCAGATATAGAGGCATATGCCAATCGGACAGATTGGGTGGAAAATACCTTAGTAGACAGAGACAACACAAGGGTAGATGTAGAAAATGCTCTGATTGATTTGGAGAAGCAACTTGATGAGAGCTCTTTTCTGTAGGTACCAGGAGAGAAAGAAAGAGCCACTAGCACCCCTCCAGTCATGCAGAATCCTTAGAACGAGGAGAAAAATATTAAAAGAAGTAGAGAAGAAGCCTCCACCTCACCTACGAATACATCTGAGGCACAATGTGAAATTGGTCACAGTAAGAGGAAAAGACTCAATCCTATTACTGAACAGGAAAATAAAGTAGAATTAGTACATGTGACCACCATAGAAATAGACAGAAGCAAGGCCACCATTCCTTCTTCAGACATGCAAGAGCCTTCGACTTCACAGACTTAGCTATTGGTAAGGCAGATAAGTTTAGATGTGTCTTCATTTAGTAAACCTGCTGATAAATACCAAGACATAAAAGACAAGTATAAAGACATCAAAATGAGGAATGAGAAACTTAAAGCCCAAACATATGCTCAATCCTAAAGCTCACTCCCACAAATCAAACAAGGTTGATGTCAACTTTTGACATCAAGGAGGGAAAGCTTCAAATGTCCTTTCTCAAACCGACAGCACAACAGCCCAAGACATCTTCAAACTTCAAGAGGGTGGACTTTGAAGTATTAGCTAGGGATATTCATCCCATAGACCAAATAGAACTGCATAAACAGGCTAGGGAGATGATATACTCCACCTTGACAGGTAAAGCCATAGCTACCCGTCAGCAGCAAAACTCATTAACCAGCATCTCAGCTCAATATCAGTTGGAGAAGGCCTCCTCACAGGCCAAGGATACTAGGATCAATTCCTTAGAGGACTTAGTGATTGAATTGGGACACGATCTCAAAGATATCAAATCTACAAAGAAACTTATAAAGAAGAAAAACGATGATATTGTTGCACTTAAGAAGCAATTAAAAATACCCCGGCTACAACATCCTTAAACTCTTGAAGTCATAGAAATACAAACCAGACATGAGGAGTTGATGGACTTGCTCCTAAAGCTTAATGATCAGTTAAAGGAGACAAAAAAGGAGTTGGACACTTTAATTCAATTGAAGCAAAGTGACTTGGACACAACTTCTACAAATGCCATCCCCACAGTATCTACACCAGTCCCTTCCACACTAGCAGCTTCGTTAGCACCTACAGCTCCACCTGCCACAACATTGCCAGTCAAAATAGAATCTACAACAACAGGTGCATCATGAGAAAAAGTAGCAGAATTAGTTAAAGCCATGGAAGAAATGTATATCCAAGCTACAAAAATGAACAAACTAAGAGAAAATGTGGCAAGTTTAGAAACTGACTACAGACTTGCCAAAAAAAGCAAAAGGAAGAAGCACAAAAGGCCCATAGAATGAGTGAAAGAATCAAAGATAGAGATAAATACCTAACACTAGAGAAACCCTTGGGCAAGCCAAGGAACTGTTATGGGCATTTATCATTGAATTTGTCAATGATATTTGGCCTTCTATTCAAGTTATTTTTGAGCAGACATAATTGATAAAGATAGCTACAGAAGCTATCCTAAAGTTCAAAGAGGAATTAGGAGACATGCTTGAGGATGCCAATAGACTCATCCACTTCCTTATCAGCAAAAACAGGAATGAGCTTCATAGGCTAGATATAGAAGACATAACTGAGACCATTTTGGAAATAAGGAAGGTCCTTTCCAAAAGGAACCTAATGCTTAACTTAGAGGAAAAGTGCCATAACATGTAGGTATGCATTGATAGACTCGTGGCTAAATTCCAAATTTTGGGGGAGAAAGGATTGCCCAGTCCATTGGTTATCAATGAAAAACTTATGACAGAGCAGGACTACGATAAGAGACTCAGAAAATTGGCCAAAGAACAAGCTAGCACTTCATCAATAAAAGCCTTGCCAACAGGCAAAGTTTTGTATAATACGTTTGAGAACTTGTTTTTCCTCCAAAAAAATTTGTTCATCACCAAGCCCAATTTTGCCAAGTATACCGAGGCTGATGAGATATATAGGTGAATGATGAATTTCAAGTTACCTGATGCTGAATGGTGTCAAAAGATGACTGATTTACTGTGAGAAATTTACAGTGAAAAGGTTACTGCACAATAAAAATAGGACAACCAGGTAAACAGGTGAAAACAGGTCAGCAGGGTTAAAGAGTATCAGGTGAAAGATAAAGGTGAAAGATAAAGGTTAAAGAAGATTCCAGCGTAGAATACCACAAAAACAAGCCAGCATAAAGGGCTTAAACCAAACCATAAAGCCAACAACACCACAATAAAAGGGACAACATGAAACAGTTCAATAGCTACCTATATCTTCTAGCAAGAAGATTTTTTGTATTTCTTGGATTAAATATCAAGTTAGTTTGAGATATTTTTGTAATATACTTTTGTATAAATACTTCATAAATTGAAGTATGTGGGGTGGATACTTATACATTTCTATAGACTTCTTGATCTAAAGATTGTAAAGATTTTGGAACATTGATTGAACCAACAAGATGGATTAATGGATAAAGACCGGATATTTCAAAAGATTCACGTGTTGAGCGAAGTGTAGACAAGTATTCTCTCATGCTTTTGTTATCTTCTTTAAAGTTTTCCATTGTGTTTATCTGAATCTGAATGCTATAACATGGAATAATATCTCAGAATTTGCTTAATTGCACTCTGTTTTAACTATTAGGCATTTAAATGTTTTCAACTCATATCTAAGTTAAGGAATTCTTAATTGCTCCTTAGTTTTAGGTTGTCTCTCTATAATCTATAGAAAAGGATTCTTAATTGCCCTTTGTTTCTGATTACCCCCTGATCCTCATTTAAATCCTGGTCTGAGAATTCTCTATCACTCTCTCACCCTGGTTCAAACCATTTCACCCCTCTCCTCCAACGACCTACACTTTATTCTATTATATTGCCCTTTGAACATTCCCTTTAATGAGTTAATTCCAACTCTGCTACCCTTTTGTTGACTCCATAACCCAATGGTCCAAAGACATCATTCTATCCATTTATTTTAAGGATTCCACCATCCAAATATTCAATACAAATCAAAAAGCCCCCTTGAACCTTTAGAACTAGCCTAAAATCCTAGCAAACAAAGCTAAATTATATAGAGAGAGCCCTCTCTGAGCCATAAGTCGGCTAGATCCTATGCTTAAAAGTTGGTTTGTGGTTACCTCGACCATTTTCTTTGTTGTGATAAATTCTAGAGAAAATTCTAAGTGATAACATAGTGGCGACCATACTAGGGAATCTCAAATCCTTAGTCCTAATAAAGCTTTAAGAAAATCCTAAATATTCATTTTAAGCCTCTTAAAGTCATTTGTTAGAAGTTATCTTACAAAATATCACAAAAACAATTAAAAATTTTGAAATTGTAGCTTCCAGGAAGACTCATTTTACTAGGACTAATCCAGACCCAAACCCTGCCCCAGCAATTGATAATCCCAACTTGATTTCAAGAAAATCCAGAAAAGAAGAAAGTTCAGTTAGCTGGATACCATTAGTTAAAGCTAATTCATGTCCTGATGAGTGGTTATTTTTAGAAGACCTTCCCTTTGATGTGCCATTTGAACAGTCATTATTTATAACAAAATATGAAAGTGCACTCAGTAAAACTGTTCTAGATCCTGAATTGGTTGCAGACCTTGAAGTTCAAAAGGCCAACAAGTCCATTGATGAATACATTCTAAAATCTCCTCAATCATTTATTAATACTACTATAGCCCCTTATCTTTCTGAACAATCATCTAATATTTCGAATTCACCATTGTTCCCTTCAAGTTCGACAGTAATACTTGCTCAAGTCCATTCTTCACCACCATTCATACCTACTCTCCCTCACCAACCTATCATTACCCATACACCAGCTACTAATCCTAGTTCTTCATCCACTATCACATCATCTATGAGTACCTCAACTCCACATCTTAACCCCTCCTAGCTTACAGTCATGTCAAATATATATGCTCCTCTTGTGTTACCTGCTCAACTTGATGTTATGCCAGCAGACTACCAAAGTAAAATTGTTCAATTTGATAGCACAAGACATTACACTGCACAGAAACATGTTAACAAGACAACAGATTACTTTGAATTGCACGAAATTGACATAGATAATGTTCAAATGAGACTCTTCACCCAGTCTTTAGCTGGTGATGTTAGGAAATGGTTTAGAGCATTGCCTGCTAATAGTATTGATAGTTTAGAGACATTTCACCTACAATTTTTGAATAGATGGGAAAAGAAAAATAATCCCCTATAAATCCTTTTCAAGTATGAAAATATTAGAAGAGGGCCTAATGAAACTATTGAAGAGAATGGAACCCTAAATCCTCCCTTTTTTTTCTGAATAGTTTGAGAAGAATGGCAACCAATGTCCAAAAGAAAGTTGAATCAATATAAACAACTTTATATCATCATGGATTAGTGAAGATTTTAGTTGAATTTCATTTGAGAAGTGTAGGGGATACATGGGAAGACTTCTTGGTAAGGAATTTCTTCCAAGATGCTCTAGATTTATCTGAGGGAAATCCTGTTAAAAGAAGTAGAAGAAGAAATATCAGCATTAAAATCTCCTCACAAAAAGATGATGCAGAGATAGCTCTTAAACCAGAGGTTAGGGAGCGGACCAAACAAAAGAGAAAAATGAAAGAAAGGGTTGAAGAAATCAATAAGAACATTCTTGAACCTTCATCACCTCAAGAAGATGAACAACTGCTCTTTGAAAAACTAACCAAGTTCAAGAAGCAAATCAAGAAAAATAAGGAGAAAGGAAAAAGGAAAAAGGACACAAAAGAAGAAACCATAAGCTTCCAAAACTTGAGGAGTAGCTCTAGACTCCGAGGTAAGGTGAAGAAGGTGAAATAAAAAGAGGCCTGGTTTATAAACATAGAGTAAGAACCCCCAGTTTATTCCCCTGACAGTATTCCATTTGAACAAAGTCCACAGAACTCTCCTCCATAGAATTTTGAAGGAAGCCCAAGTAGAGCTTCTCCTGGCATAGATCCGATACAACAGCAAATCTATGACTACATAGAGTCATTAGAGAAAAAAATACGTCAACGGATCCAGGAATTTCATCTAATCCAGAGCAGCCTGTCACCCCACAAGAAACTCTAATTAGCTCTCTCAAACAAGAAATTTTTGAGCTAGAAATTCTAAACAGGCATATCCAAAAAGAAAATGAAACCTTGAGGGAACAAAACAAGCTAGATAGAGCTATTCATTACAACACAATGCTGCACTTGGGATTATGGTACAAGAAGAACAGGAAGCTGAAAAGGAAAAATAAGAAGCTGATTAGAAAACTCATTAACCTCAAATACATATTTCTTATGAGGAAGCCAAGGACGGTAGTCAGTGCAGAGAAAAGCAAGAAGAGGAAGTTGGATGTGTTGGCAGAAGTGTCAAAACAAATGCACTAGGAGGAAGAAGTTCACAATTTTGATTGCATGGGGACATGCAATTATTTTGCAGTGGGGGTATGTTGAGCCTCAAAACTTCTCTTTCCCTAGCAACTCTTCTCATCCATTTTTCTTTGTTTTTCCATGAAGAAATGCATTCCTTTCATCAATGACTAGTATATATTGCCTTAAGGAGGACATTTAGTGATTTACATGTTATGCTTTTATGTTTTGCTATTTGAATAAATTTTTGTCTTTTAGCTATGGAACGCAGCCTATTCTGTATCTAATCGGCTATTCCACAGCTACTTCCATGCTTTAACATATTCCAGGTGTCAGGAGGAGAAACTAACTACATGGGCAGCTCGGAAATCATCATGACATGGATTGTGTCCTATTCACCTAGCCCAGGTTGACAAGGAATATGGTACAAGACTTCGGTTAATGGAGAAGTCAAATGTAGAGACCGAAGGCAACAAGACTCTGTTTCGTGGATAATCAACACATTTCACAGTGATGGTAAGTGTTATCCTAAACAACTTCCTGAACCCGCGGACTCCAACAGCCATCTGTGCAACCAAATCCAACAGCCATCATCTTGGATTGATGTCCCCAATAGCCGAGGAAGAACATTTTGTGTGCCTGTCTTCTACTTGTTTTTGGTTGTAGCTTATTTTTCTCACAAACAGTTGCATAATTTTCTTATAAATACATGTGTAAAGAACTCAGAATAAGTTCGAATTTCCTCATGTATTAAGCTCAGACTATTGCTCTGTAATTTTGAAAAAGTCATTTTCTGTGTTTTTTTTTAATATGAAGACCGCAAGTTTTATGGATATGTGAAGGAGTTTCTTAGAGTTTGATTAAAAACGCATAACATGATCAGTGGCAGAAGGCCCCTGCACTGACTAAGGTTTTATTTCATTTTGTTTTATCTTTTCTATTTAACTATAAATACATCATTTCTTCCATAGTGTTCATAACCATTTTTCATACTAACCTTGTTTATAATGCAATCCTTATCATTTTCTTACTAATGCAAAATAGCTTCTTTTAGTACAAAATAGCTCCTTTTTGCTTAATTTCTTTCTAGTTTTTAGCAATAGTTAGAAGTTGAAATGCAGTAGTGTAATGTAGTTTGTTTTATTTACTATTTCACTAGTCTTTAATTTTTCAATTAGACTGATCAATTCCATTATTGTTCTTGCCATTTTATTACTAGTTTATTGACTCATGGTGTAGATGAATGTTTCTGAAAAGCCCTTCTAGTTGATAACTCATCTTAAACTAAGTGGTTGAATACTTCATTCATGTAATGAGTCTTTTCTGCATTTTTGTATTTATCTTCTCTTAGAATAATGAAGTACAAAATTCCTCAAAATGTCATCACAAGGAGGTTTTTCTCCCAAAATTGAGAGGCAGAGTAACTAAGCACTTCATTTAGTTTTGTTTCCATAATAGATTAGACATTAGTTGCAATTTCACTTTCAGTTTTAGTATTTCATTTGGTTTTGTAGATTAGACATTAGTTACAATTTTACTTTTAGTATTTCATTTAGTTTTGTTTCTGTAATTGATTAGATAGTAGTCGCAATTTTACTTTTTAGCTTTTAGTTCATGATTTGGAAATAATGATACGAGCAGAAATAGAAACTCTGTTTTCATTTCTTGATTTGATTTTGCTTCCAAATCTTACTTAATCACTTTTAATTCTCATTTCTTTAGGTTCTTAGCAGTTTTTACAGAAGTTAGATTTAAGATTCTTGTTAGTTATATTGTAAATCATTAGGGATTAAAGGACCAAAACCCCCCAAAACATCATAAAACACAAAAACAATGAAGTAAGGAGGGTCATCTAGCACAAACAATGCACTACACTTCATCAGTTTACGATACCCAGATTGATAATTTATGTAGAGAAATTTAGGACACTAAATTGACCAAGCAAGTGTGTTCCTTAAATGCGGCATTAGCAATGCTACAAACCATTCATGGTGTTGTCCATCCGTCAAAGTCATGTTATCTTCGCAAATTGTGCACTTCAGTCTCTGATCCAACTCCCAAGGGGCCTCTCCTGGTAGAATCATGATCTCCTTGAACCCAATAATCGACTATGCCTTTGACTTCGGCCTTCTAAATTCTTTGTTTAATGCAGTTTGGATATCCGCAATCCCCGCATTCGGATTGCCATTGGAATGCTTAATGTACCAGGTCAGCGCGCGATCCTGCAGAGCACTGACCAACGTTGCTTTCTTTATATTATCATTAGTAACTCCTTGCGCTTCCCATATAGCTTTTATCACGAACAAAAGCTGGTCCGTATCTTCATTCCCTACTCCCTTGAACATTGGCAACTTTATCGCGTTTGCCATATTGACCTGCGGTGGTGGTGGAGGTGGCGGAGGTGGTGTGGGTGAAGATGCGGGTGAAGACGGTGAAACTGGAGGTGGTGTGGGTGGGGGTGGTATGTGTGGAATCCTCTGCCTTATCAAATTGATCACACTTCTTGGTGAGACCTTCACAAGCTCTTCCTCATCCCCTTGCAAAGGTGAAATCAAGGGGCTAGTTTTTAGCTATGCACTTCCTTCATTTCTGTAAATTCTCCCACTTCGCGTAGCCCGAAACATCAATGCATTCGCATAACCCAATCTTCACACAATATCATTTTAATCGAAGTGTTGAAAGACTTAACGTACTTACCTCGCGGTCCTTTGAGGAAAGGTCATTCTGCCTCGCCATAGCTGACTGAAGTATCTACCGCGAACTCAGTGATGAATCCTCCTATAATTCAATCAAGCTAGTGATCAACTACACACGCAATCTTATCCTCTGATGCTTCCAATCTATGCACCAATTCTAGAGTCCACACAATAGGTCCATCAAGTTTGCACCTTCCTTCGCTATCTGCTATCTTTGTGATCCACTCGTATAGCTCAGTAGGGAAAGATGCGAAGAAAATTTCATGGATTTCTATTTACAGGTAGCATTCCAACCACTCTTCTTTGATAGTCATGGATTCCTATTCTCCTGCACCTCAAAATCGTGAATCTTCCTATCCAACCACTCTTTTATTCCTTTCTTAGTTAGATTCCAATGATACGACATTAGACATCTCTATGCAGATCTCGGTCCCGGCAACAGAACCATTTGTTGGCTTGTTGGGGCTTGTCCCAAGTTCGGAGTTAATTAGCCAAAAAAAATCCCTGTACTACTGGCCCTTTCGATAACATTCTGTGGAGCGCAGACTGAGGTCTCACCCAAGGTAGTATGGGGGGGTGTTGGAACTAGGTTTCCACACCCTTGAGATGTCTGAGGGTTTGGTTTGGTCCAATTGTGAGTCCCTTTGCGTAGATTACTTCACGCACTTCCCTGGCCTTCGTGCCCTGATATATTCACCTTCACGCAGCCCTAACCTGAGGTTGTGGGACTTTCATGCTGCTGGAGTAGTGATCTTCAATATTCCCCTAAGTCACACCCCCGATATTACTTATCTTCTTATAATAGTTAGTTATCTTTGCATAAACAGATGTCTTATATTTACTTATTCAACACATTCATATGAGTTCGCACGGTAAATAAATAGTAAACTTGCAATTCATACCAAATAATACATAAGATAGGAAAAGATACACAGAAATATGGTAAAACTTCTCTTTATTAACGCTTCCAACAGTTACAGACTTGATCTGCCTTACACACTCAATTGTAGGGGTTTGCACGCTCAGCTGCGAACTACTAGGCCTTTGCGCACTCAGCTGCAGAGCCTTCTCCTACTCTATGACCCAAAGACACGACTTACACTTTGACTCACTGCTTCATTGATTCCTTCGACGCATCTTTCTTCATTGTTTTTATGTCTCCTACACGTAGAGCCTCGCTCTATTTATACAATTCCATGGTCCAAGGACCATGGGTAGATATTTCAAACCGACATTACATTACAAAAACAAGGGCAGACAACCCTGTGACTCTATTGTGACTTCTTTCTCCACTCCCACAAATCGTGTAGTCTTTATAATGGACTTAGTCAAAACTTGGGCTTTAATCCCCAAAACATGCCTTGGGGGGATTCCACGCCCAACAACTCTCTACGACCTTCAACGAGTCTACCTTATTTATGTACAATGGGTAGATTTTTCCTTAACTCCTCTTCACATAAAGTGTTTAAGATCTTGACTGCCCTTGTAGAGTTTTAGTTGGCTCCCATTGACAAATCCCTCACACGGTGTATCATCCAAGTTCTTTAGTTGCATCACACCTACATCCGTTACATGATTAATGATATATGGCCCCATCCAATTCATATGGAACTTCCCAGAATGCTTTAAAAACTTTTTATTGCGTAAAAATACCAAATCTCCGACAAAAAATATCTTTTTCTTAATTCTTTGATCATGCCAAGCTTTATCTCAGGTCTTCTAAACTTCATGGTTGAAACTAGGTAGTTCTCATTCTTCTTCCAATCACAATAACTCTTGCAACCTTTTCTCCACTGCGCTAGAATTCCTTAGTTGTGTGGAAACTATTGTAGGTTTTAACCCTATACATAAATTACCTGCAAATGAATTCTTAAACACAAGAAATATACAATGGTCGGAGCATAAAACATAAAATAGATAAACACAAAGATTTTCCCTTGGATCCCAAAACCGGGACTGTCAGATTAATTTTTCATTGTATTCCTTTCAATGTTACAATATATATATATATATATATATATGTACATGTCGAAACATCCATAAACCCCAATCCATTAACCCTGGATTAGAACATAATCATAGTTCCCTTGACCAAATCTACAAAATACCATGGGTAGAAAACCATCATCCCAAAAATCGTGTGTTAAATCCATACACAAAACCATAGGTAGGTTCACAAACCTAATATAGGGTCCAAAAAAAAAATCTTGGGGCGCTACACCCAGTACAACGAAGGGGGGCTTGATCGCCCCCCCTCTAACCCCCTGGCTTCACATGTGTTGCTAGTCATGGAAAGACTATAATACACACCCAACATTCTCCCACTTGTTGTTTCCTTTTCCACAGAGGGGTCGCAGGAGAGCTTAGTCATTGGTCTAGTCCTGCCATTGTTTCTCTACTCCAAGAGAACTTCTCAATTCTCACAAATTTTTTCAATGCATCTACATTATTCTTCAAAGTGTCCACCTTTACCAGCAACACCTCGCATGTGGAGCTAGTCATGGAAATAATATAACACACACCCAAAAACTATGATGTATAGACTCAGTACCACAAATTCCATCGACATGACAAATTCTTATCCATATACTAGATAGAAGGGTGTTTTCCCAGTCAACTTTTTACATGTGGTCTTATAGGCCCAACACTTAATGAGTGTGGTCTCTAGTATCTTATTAAACGTATCCACCATATCGTTAAGTCCTAATCATTGTGCTTCACATTGCAACACTTAATGAGTGTGGTCTCTAGTATCTTATTAAACGTATCCACCGTACCGTTAGCTTGCAAATGGTAGGGGGTACTTTTCTAATGATAGATTTAAAATTCCTCTATCAGTGTTGCAATAGTCTTATTCAGAAAATGAGTGCCCTAACCACTCATAAAAAATCTTGGGCATCCCTGGTTGCTGCATTTTCAAATAAAAATCATACAACTTTCTTTGCACTACAATCCTTCATTGGCATGTGTTAACACCCAGGTTGTTCCCTATGACTCCTAAGGGAATACGGCCGGGGTAACCACTGACCAACCTTTGGATTATAGATCCTAGCCTATCTATAATCAGAGAGGGCTCTCTCTTTAAGTTTCAGCTATGCGTTTGTGAAGATTTTAGGCTAGTTAAAAGTCTTAGTTTCCTATTTGAGACCTTGGTTGGTGAACTTTTGTTGTAAGAAGAGCATGAAATGTGCAGAAGATGTTGATCCATTGGGCATATGGAGTCAGAAATGTGAGATAGTTCTGGTGCCTGTGATGGAGAAAGTTTTGCTGCAAGGCTAGATGGCTATTGTTGATATAATTTTCTGTTTAGTGAGTGACACAATGGGAAATGGAGTTACAGACAGTGTGATATCAATTTGAACAACAATCTCTACTTAGTAGCATAAATGAATTACTAAATAGTGACTGTGAGATATTCAGGGCTTATTGGAGCAGTTAAGAATTCTAATTTAAACATCTGAAATTGTAGAAAAACATTAATAGTGAAGATAGATTGAGATCAGGGTGTCTCCATGGACAAATCTTGAGCTATTCTTTTTTCCTTCTTTTCTAGATTTAGAACAATACGTGAGAATCATGAGTTAAATTAAATAACAGAAACATTAACAGAGATAGAGAAATACTTATTATATCAAGCCATAGCCCTAGAATCCTATAGCATTCAATGGTTCCAATCACAGCATGCACCAGTAAGACTCAGTTCCTGTAAACTCCAAGTTTTATTTATAACATCATTCTGAAAGTTACAGCCGAGTTCTCATTTCTTCATAAGAGAACAACAAAAACCAACAACCCCTTGAAAGTTTGTGCGAGGGGGAATATATACAATAGTTTTTTACAAAATATATGAATGCTGAGTCATTTGATACATTAACTATGCTCACCAAATTTACAAAATAGCAGATAAGAAAGTTATTGCTACTCTAAATGTAAGATAAATGGTCTTTAATACTGTCAGGCCTCTTCTTGACCTTTGGAGGAGACTGAGTCGGTTGAGCGTTCTGCTTTAATGCTGAATGATGTGAATGATGTGTCTTTATACTCTGTCATGCTGTAGCTTTTCTCAGCCCTGCTACCTGTAACTGTTATTGTTGCTTTTGGTGGCCGAATTTTCCTGCTGAGTTGGCTCATTCCACCTTTTGGTCATAGTATATGCATCACACTTTCTGAATGTGATGACTTATATATTTCGATGACAAAACTTAGATGAAACCCCCTGCTTATAATAATAATTGTATCATTGAGGTCCACCATTCCTGTGTAGGCAATTGATGCCTCAAAATTGCATCCAAGGTCTCATCTGCCTCTGTGTATTTGT
>APFE030600710.1:107860-119750 GCA_000404065.3 Pinus taeda | reverse complement strand
GCAGTAGTCTATAACGCTACTTTTTGAAAGTTTTTCTGGCGGATTTTTCCGGTCAAAATCCAGTAGCAATTCAATGGAATCCCAAGTTTGATAGCTATTTTCTGCACAATCAATGGCTCCCAGGGGTTTTTCAGGGCGTTGAATCCAAATATGCAGTTAAAAAACCATTTTAACTGCAAAAATTCAAGATTTAACCTCATTTCTTCCACCGGATTCCGTCACCGGAATCTCCAAAAAGTCTCATTATAGACAACTCCTATATATATTATGGTCAATTATACTTTTTAGATAATAATATTCACATTAATATTAGAAATTAATAATATTATATTTATATTATTTATAATAGTATAAATAAGAATTTGGTTAAATGGGTAGATAGAGGAATATTTTCCATTTAATTATATGTATTAGACTTTTTAGATAATATTTATTAGTGGTATTATATAGGGGTAATGGTATGGTAATAATAAGTTAATGGGAGATAATAGTATTTTTTACCATTTTTATCCCTATATAAGGGCATATTTTGATATTATTATTAATAATTAACAAAATGGTAATTAGATTAGGTTCTTTATTTAGAAATAATATCTGATTTTTACCTTTCTAAATATTTAAATTAAATAATGAATTTTATTAATAAATATATGAATAATGATAATTATGAATATATAGCTATTAGAGGTCCATTAACCATTACTTGTCAAAATAGTTGTTGGAATAGCGTGCTGTCCCTATTTATTGCATCGTTCAGATTGGATCTTCAACTTGTCCTAACGATGAACCAAACTGGTTGGTTCTAAACGCGTCGACAAATGGTTTTTTATGTGATTTTGCCAAAATTATTCTCTTAACAAGATTATGGATCACAGAAGTCTAAACTCCTTAATAATTTCCCTGCACAAAGAAATATCTGTTTGAACGCAAAATTTATGAAAAAAATTAACTTCTGGAAATGTGATCTTATAGACATTTATTTCAGTTTTAAGATGGATATATGTTGATTATTTATAATACTCTCTATATTGTATATAATTTTCATATGTTTGTAATTATTTTTAATTTTATTAAAATTCTCGTACCTACCCACATATGCATATGTCATTTTTCTTTAACATATTTTTTAATTTTCTAATGTATTTTCCATATATAGAATCTCTCGTTCAGAAAAAGAGTTATTATAAATATTAAGTGTTTATATATTTATTAATTAAATTTGAACATAAAATAATAAAATATCATAGTTAAAATATGAATATCATATATATGAGAGTAAGCTTTCATAATACATATAACTAAATAGATATTCACATCATAGTTTATTTAACTTGTCTTATAAAAAAAAATTATATATATATAATAGATTTTATATATTAAAGTTTAGAAAAAGAGTTTATTGTAAGTGCTAAGTTTTTATATAATTATGAATTGAATTTAAATATAAATTAGTAAAAACTAAAATCCTTATGGAATGTGAATGGAGACAAAAGGGGTTGAGTGGCGTCAACCAAAGGTCATCTCGAGTAGGGGTCATCTCGAAAATTACATGAGGGTGAAATGGATGCCACCCTCCATCAAGTCAAAGCGGCATGGTGCTTTGTGCGAGGAACAACTCCACGTAGTCTTCTGATCTTAATTTCGTTGTGTTGGTTTCGAGGTTGTTATTTGGGAGCTTTGATTCCTCAAGGTTTTTTTGAGATTGGGCTCATAATGTTTGTAGGTGTAGCTAATTTAGCTAATTTAGGCATGGTTTTATTTCCTACATATTTGTAGGTCTGATTTATCTCCCTCCTGTAGCTCTCTTTAGTAGTAGTTCAAGAAAGTTATCATGCATCTCAAAATCTTGCATGGAATTCCTTTCACTAGCATCTTCCCCATGTTTTTACGGGAGAAGGACCTGGCCCTCTTAACTTGGCTCCTCCTTCCTTATGGTTTCCCACGTTCTAATCTTGGGTTTTAGGCCATAAAGGATAATTCTAAAAGGCATACCTATATTTTATTTTCTATGGATTCAATTATTTCTACTTCTCTCTGATTTTGGTATGGCTGTCATAATTGGGAAGTGTTAATGGTTTTCCTAAATGTAAGGAATTTATGGTGCTTGTGGGATTAGGCAATGACAAGATCCTCCAAGCATCCCCTGGTTCATGTAGTACATTGTGATTTCTCTCTTTCAGTATGTAGATGTCCATTTCCTTTACATGTCATCCCTCAGATAGTTTTGAGCATTTCTTTGTTTTCTCCCTCTACATCTTTCACTTGGGTTTGTCCTGTCCTTGCCAACTATCCATGTTCTAGTCCTCTATATACTTTTTTTTTCACTCATGGTTCCCACTAGTTGTTTAAAAACCTTGTCTAAATGAATCTCCATATAATGGGAATATATATGGCATCTACATACATGAAATATTATAAGAGTATCAAAAATATATGAGAACAATGGGGGAGAAAAACATACTGCAATCCAATAAGTTGGAATCACCACAGATCTTGTTAATTTTGTGAGAAAGTGCATACATCAATATTCATAACATTGCCTTTCTGAAAACAAGAAAAGGCCCTTTTCAAGATTTTCTCTCCAAAAAATTTTAACGTTCTTTAAGTGTCTCTTCCCTCTATTTATAAGGATAGGAGAGCTTTGAACAATAACTAAAAAAAATATCTCAGTCGAGCTACATTTGTTTGGTCAACTAGTTTTCTCGACATGTGATGGCTCTGCTACACAAAAATTATTACAACAGATTTCATTGTTCCGTTAAATTGCGACAAAGTACACAATAAAAAACCATGGTAAAAACTAAATGAATTCTACAACAAAATATATTCGTGTCCATTCTTGTGATCTCCTTTGATAATAAAACTTCTTGGTCATGACCTTCCTCCTTTAGTACTCGACTAGTTCCTGCCACTTTCGCCTTAACTGCTTGAATCATTCACCCTCTGGAGCTAGGAGTGATAAACTATCAGTTTCTCACCATGGTGCAAAAACAAAGGCCATCCACATGGTACTTCATTTCCAAACTACATGGAGCTCCTTGTTGAGCCATTAAATCTTCCTGAGCCCCTATACCTTCATTTAATCGTTAAAGATGCGCACATGGTGCAGTTGAATTCCTTTCTCCTGTCAATGTCGACCCTGGCTTCTTGTTGCAAGGGGTTCCACAAGATTAGCCCGTGCCAATTTCCAACTCCTCCATGTATTCATTCAATACCTCAGTTGTTGACCCATTATGCTTTCAAATCCCTTTACTTCCCTTTCATAGCAATCCCATATCTTATACTTAACAGTGGTGCAACATTCAAATCTTTCAATTGCCAACCTTCGATATGAAAATCACCTCTTGCTTAGCCCCTTCTTGGATTTTTCATCATATAACTGGGGGTTATGATTAGGTTCTTAGCCGTGAGGTGCTAGGGAATTTTTCTCTTTCCCAGGGCATAATTTTCCTTTGTAAATGGTTTAGAGCCCCTGGTCCTTTAAGTTCTTCTTTCCTGAGGGCCAACCCTTAGATCAAAGCCCATCAATTGACATTTTCAAATCAGGGATTCAACTTGGAGTGATGTGACATTTTAATTTCTTTGATCATTGATCGTTGATAACTATTTGTGCTAAGACCTTGCTTCTTTGGCTCTTTATGTGACCGTGGGCCAACCCCTTTATTAGCAGAAAAAAGTTAGGGATTTGACTTGGAGTGATGTGTTATTTTGCAAAGCATCGATCACCAATTAGCCCTTTGTGTTCATCCCCATCCCTTCGTTATTTGACTCTTCATGTGACCGTGATATAGCCCCTGTATCGGTGCCCCTTTATTGGTGGATCACAATCAAAGATTTTACTTTGATCCCCAGTATGGTCTCCATGCCTCAATCTGTGAACATCGATTAGATATATTTGATGTGATGTCATCCTTGCCATGTGGCAATTTCTGAGAAGTGACATGTCTCACCCTATTTTGGCCCCTTATGGCCCCTCAAAGCACTAAATCTATATGTTATGTGTTCACCATACTGCCATGTCATGCTGATGTCAGCTTCCCCATGTCCCTTATCAAAACCAATCATGTGCCATCATGTGTCATTTATTGAAGCCCATTTTGTGCTGCCACACATCCCTTTCGATGAGAGAGAAAAAGCTCAATCCTACTCTAGTTTTATGTTGAAATCCTTTATTAATTATCATTAGGCTCTCCCTAATTCTTTAACACTAGAGGCCCAATCCAAGCGATTTTACATTATTAGCGTTGAACAATCACAATCTTCTTAACATGGTCACTTTGAAAATGTCAATCACTAATCATCGATATGGCTTGGACCTACCGACTACCGATATTGCAGAACCTCTAATATTATGAGACCTCTGACATGTGGGACCTCTGATATGTCAGGACTTCCGATTTACAGGATCCCCCATGTGCCTGATGTGTGATCACTGATCATCGATGTACTTGTCTACTGATCCTCAGATATATCAGAGCTTTGAAGTTTGATGCGTCAATATTCCATATTACCAATTCCTTCGATTTTCGATCACTGGTATGTCGAGATGTCCTATTTTCTCTTCATTCTCCCTTTTAAAGGCAACATAACCTCTTAACTTCAATTGTCCCTATATTTTGATCCAAAAGTCCATTTTTGAACTTCCACATACCGTTGGAAATCTTATTCAAGTAATATCCAATGGAGGAGGTACGATTTAGCTTTGAGTGGTTTTGTGGCTTGGAATATGGATGCAAACGTTTCTACCCTCTTGCACCCTTTTGACAGCTGAAATTTTTTTTGCAAGGGGTGACAACATTACCCCAATCAGAATGGGACAATAGGGAAGATATAAACTACCCTCTTGAATGGGATTTGGGTAGGGGGATCCACATAGAGACTTCATCTAAGTTTGAATATCTCCCTCCAGATATTTAAAAAAAAAAAAAAAAAACAAACAAACAAACATATCTAGTCTGGATAAAAAAATAATTTGAAGATAGAGTGACTTGAAATGTTGTAAAGGTAGTAATATCCTCTCTATTTTATACTAAGTCAGACATACGAAGATGAGGTTATCTAACTTGGTCTCCAAAAGGTGGAATAAATGGCAAGTATATGCAAGTGAGGATTGTCGTTACTCAATCCAAATCCAATGACATCCAAGAAAAACTATCGAAGGGGGATTCTTAGGGAATGAATATGGTTTTTCGACGTATATGCAATCTTAACCACTACGTGAAATTCTCAGAATAGAAATCCATATTGAGGCTAATATCATAAAGGTATGCAATCTCATTAACATAGATATACTACTTGTAGCTTTCCCTCTAATTACCTAGTTTAAAAAATATCTATATGATAGAAGGGTAACATAAATAATATGAAGAGTACCTACAAGGGTAAAGATGACTAATAGAGATGGGAACTTTCTAAAGAAATTTCGAGGCCTCAAAAAACCAAAAATGAATCCACCCAAGGAGTCATGCATAAGAAAAAGTCTTGAAATGATAGAGAGCTAGGTAGGGGTATCAAACCCCACCAATAACAAGGTCACCAAGGGTTTGGACTGTATTAAGGAAAGAGGCAAGTCTAAATATGCCTTGACATGTAAATGATAGGCCTTAAACTCTATTTATATGATCAACTAAGGCAATTATATTTTCCAATTAAGCCCAACTATCTCAAAGAAAGCTAAGTCTTGAAACCTTAGAACCCTAAAAGGAAATGGACTAGATGATTATGCCATTCCAACACCATTATTTGATGAGTGATCATCGATGGCAGACATTTGCAAATGTGTTTTGCTAATTCCATTTGACTAAAATTTTGTTAGACATCTATTGGTTGATTATTGAATCTAGGGTCTTGTCACTTGAGATCTTGCTAATTTAGAACCCTAGTGAGTTGAGAGGTGGATGAAAGGCAAGACCTTGATTATTTGAGTATGTTGATCTATGAACTCTAGCTAATGGTTTAATTATAAGGATCTATGGTTTTCACACTAGGATTATTGCTTCTGTTAGAATTGAAACCCTAACCGATGCATGATTATGTGAATGAGGATGTCTTACAATATTGCAGGATGAAGTTGAAAAAGTGGATGCATTTATTCCATGAACTAAGAAGGACTCCAAGCACTATAATAATTGACATATAACTGAGAACTAACTGGAAAATAACTAACAACAAATGAGGATCAAAATTGAAATGCAAAAGGTAGGGTGCACACATGACAAAGCATGGTTACTCAAGAGGATCAATTCATGCACTTTATTTCTAGCCATGTTACATTTTTGGATGACAACTTTCTGGAATAATAATACCTACAATGCACATAAAATGTATTAAAGGTAGATAAATAATAAGAAAAATAATAAAATAAATTAAGAAACATTCCTATGACAAGACTAAGGCACATGAATACCAAAAAGAGCTCCTCCTAGTTTCAAGAATAATTTATTGGTGTATCCTAATCTTGGAGCAAACATTCCTTGAGCTGGAGGAGAAATGCCAAAGTCAACATTCACTTGGTTGTTCCTCTTTCAAAATGAGTGATATTTTCTCCAAGACTATCCAAATCCCAAAGTATTATCTACTTAACAAGGCCAACCACTTGAATATGGAAGCTATTATGGCCCCTTTACTCTGCACCCTCGCCCCCTCCCCCCCCAACCCCCCTCACATCAATCTACATTCCCCTATACCAAATCTATATACTATAAAACAAAGTTATAGGAACACATTAAGATTCATGAATACACACTAACAAAACATAAAATTGACAAAGAAACATATTTGTTTACATTCATCCTCTAGCAAGTATATTTCATCTTTTTCGAACATAAGTACAAAAACATATGTGCAAACTCATCCAAAACTACAAAAATATGTATTTTTTACATAAAAAATATTTTACAACAATAAGCCATATAATATACATTATAACATTGTACATCATCCTTTTTTTGTTTTTACCTCATTTTATTATGACCCATATAAATAAAAAAAAAATTAATCCATTTCTATATTTTCATATTATGGTTGGGGTTGTTCTGATGATGATTGTAATTGGCTCCTCTAATGCATTGTAGCCCTAGTCGTGACGTTTTCACAGAGTCGAGGATGCTATGGGGGAGAATCACCTACAAAAAATATTAAATATATATGGTCAGCTATCAAATATCATTGAAGAAGCTTTTTAATAATAAAAAATATCTTTGAAATATAATTATTTACATTGTGGAATATTTGACTCTGTGACTACCTCATTTTCCTCTTCTAGTTGAGGATCCTCATGTATGATATTCTATGCCATTCAAACCAAAACATGTATAAGTAGACATTCATAAATGAATAAGTAAAAAAAAATGCATTCTTTATAAGTATGAAATCATTAATTATATTATTAATATTGAACTGTATTACCATTGTGTGCCTCATCTTTGGGTTGCACCCCACTATCACTCGGTTCCTCAAGAGAAACAAAATGTTCTAGATGGTGTGTACTAGTAGAGAACTAATGCCTAGTAGTCATGAGATCGTATATATGTGTACTACACCCATTCTAATTAAAGGAAAGAAACAAATGAGATTTATATCAAATGTGATTTTATTTTATAAGTAAAGAAATGTTAATGTGGATTTAAATCTATTTACCTTCTCCTTCAAACTAGACCTTGGGATTTTCCCCATGCTTTTTGGTGTTCAAATACACCTTTAAATATGAACTTGAAACTAATGTCAAAGTCTTCCTTCGTGGCTTCAATATTGAATACATTACCATGCATTTCATATGAGTATTTATTTCTTCTATTTTCTAGCACAATTACGAGAATGTTGGAAGGTGATATAATAGATAATATTGTTAAGAAGTTTTGGGTACTTACAATTCATTCTTGTAGCATCAAATGGCCACTATGGCCCAGTTTGTGTTTCCCATGATTCTCTAGCCATGCCTTGGTTACCTTCAAAGTGTCAGGGAGCCTATGAAAAGTTTCAAGTATGTTATATACAACAATTTTATTCCAAACTAATGAAAATAAATGTATTGAATTAAAGATGTAAATTATACCTTCCTTAACGAGGTGGTTCTTTAACTTTTTTCCTCATTTCCTTCTCCTTTCGTCCTTAATGAGGACATTCCATTCCATATCAGGAATCATGGGAGGGCACTCATACCTAGGGTTTTATACCAATTTTCTAATATTGTGGTCTCATAGTTGTTTTAGTGCTTTTCTGATTGCGGTGGTGGCCTTGGTTTTATTGAAGCTATATACTGGTAAAAAATCTTCAAGGCAGTCCATTAGATCTTTTTTAAGGTTGAAATTTTGGTAGTTCCACCTTCCACATATGGTGATCCAAAAAATATCTAACACTTTGTCGTCCATTTTTGTATAAAACAAGTTGTTACCTACATGAAAAAGGGTATGATCATTAGTTTGAAAATAATAATATAGATGACTTATGTTTTGGATAAAAAACATGAAACAATTCAAATATCAAAAAATAAATGGATTTTTTTGTGTTTTTATTGGAATTCCTTCGTCGTTCACCTAAATTATGTACCCATTTCTCCCCATGATCTTGACATGTGATGCTCTACGAAATGAACCATAATGTCATAACTACTAGGGTCACCTCTTCCACCACCTGATCTAAAGCCTAGTTGCATGTTTGGCTCAGGGGTTATGTGATCATTTGTCACAACCAATTGTGTGAACCCAGTGTCAATTCTAGGAGCATGACCACTCGAAGGTGGAACAGTGAATAATTGCCTTACATATATACGTTAGGTTCTAGAGTTGGCTAGATTCTCATGTTGTGTCTCGTCAATTCCACTATTACCATATATGAGTTGAGGATTAGCTAGCTATTAAGGGGTGGGGGGAAGTTCCTCCAAATAAATATACATAAGAAAGACAATACTTTTTCAATTATGTAAAAGTTAAATAAAAAAAAATAAAAAATAAAACTTTCAAACTTAAACTTATGACCAAAAAAAAATCACTTTAAAATATGTTTATTACTATGTATGATTGAAGATATTTTTTTATGTTTATTGATCCTAACCTCAATCATAGGATTTCCATCACTATTGTAAATCAACTCCATAATTTGCTTGTTCCTTTTCTCCACATTCTTATTGTCACCACAAGGTTCGGGGACCACAAGGTTCGGGGACGATGACAAGTCTTAGTCATCAAGAACATCGTTGTCATGGTGTTCGGACTAAATTTATCAACAAAATGAAAGTTATCATTCCAATGCTATAAAAAAAGTCAAAATTTCACTTTAAATATAAAGAAAAAATATTATTTTTTAATTTCTGATTGTGCGGGTGCTTTCCCGCATGGATCAACCTGCCACATAATAATATAATTAGAGCAGTGAAATATTTTTTTAAAAGGCTAGAGAATATGTATCAAAATAAACATTTAATTGAGGGACATATAAATGCATACAAACATGATGAATAAAGAATTTATATGTAAAAGGAATACACTACATTAGTGAAATCAATAGAGAGTAATGGAAAGCAATGAGTTTGGTTATTCCAGTGATTGGAAAATAACTCACATGGAAAGTTGGAAATAGTTCACACTTTATTTAGATTGGTAAATCAACTCTAAACCTTATGCAAATGCTAGCTCATACTAGCATTTGGTCTCAAGGATGGTTGAGTTCTGCTAAACTACATTTGGTTCAAGTATGGGCATTGAAATGGAATTATTTTATAAAATCTCTTCAGAAAGCTCACATTAGTATCAATCCATTTGAATATGAGATCATTTGGAACTAGAATATGGCAGGAGGCAATTATATCACTAATTTTGGTCATAAACTCTATTCGGTAAAAGGGTACCGGTGATTCTTAGCCGCGGAAAATAGTTGGAAAACAACGGCTCCAACAAAAACTATTTTATTTATGTGACTTGCACTAATCAGTGGAGTACTCACCCGGGATATGATGAGTAACATAATTAAAATGTACAAGTGGGGATCATATACCTAAATGGAAATGACGGTAGTGAAACAGAGTAGATGAAAAATATTTACATATGGTTAAAATTTCTATATATGTTGTTCAACTAAATCATCAATGTTACAAGTGGGGATCATATACTTAAATGGACAAGATGGTAGTGAAAAAGGAGTGGATGGAAAATGTTTAGATATGGTTAAGATGTGTATGTGCTATTCAACTAAATCATTAGTGATACAATTAGCACTAACTCATGACACATTTATATTATGTGTGACATGTTTTTCCCCATGGTAAATGAGGGGAAATAATAAATTATTACACTTACAAAGTGTTATGATTGTAATTTTCATGAAAAGGTTAGAAAATAACACACCACTTCTAGTTAAGAAACCATCACATGAAATCATAACGCAACTAAAATAATTGTGTACTACCATCTATGAAAACACATATCATCTGACGTGTGAAAACATAGGAGTTAGTAAACCATGGTGGGATCATCTGAAGATGTCATGGATAATGTAAGGCTAGAAAAACTAGAAGATGAGGTTTGAATGAAAAGACATGAGCAAGTAAGCTCATTTGAGTTACATCAATGCAACCTTGAGAGGTTGATCTGGAGGTAGTTTCCCTTGAAGGGGAAACAAGAGGAGGGAGAAAAAAAAATGGGCTTAAACATGAGGTAAATATAAATGTTTTAAGTACAATTTTTTACATATTTAGTCTTCAAGGTTGAAAGGTTTAGACAACTAAATCAATAAGCTTTCCAAGTAGCCTTATGGTATAGACATGGCATTACAACTTTGTACATCTTAATTAATATCTTTGTTTCTATAATAAAATGAAAATGAACACAAATAAATAGTTGATTAACTCACTAGAAATTGTATGTTGCTGCACAACGTAGTTGCATAATTCCTTTGATATACTTTTTAAGTTTATACTTCTATGAAAATAAAAACAAGAAACATAGAAAAAAGAAATAATGTGGTTGTAGAGAATGGATTTAACTTAAGATGCAGAAGACCTTGATTCTCCTTGTCATACCCATGAACTTAGGAGAAAAGAAAAGTACATTTGCAACAAATTCATAAATGATTCCAGTATTGACAAATTCCATATGCAACTAATAAGATAAAATATTTTTTTCTAAGGGCGTTGATCACAACCTATATATTTAACTATCATTTTAGCAAAGTTTTGTTCCTTCGAATACATATGTTTTTTGATTTGCATAACTAAAAAATGCTCTAGAAACATAATGAGGGGAGCATGTTTAACAACTAAATGGGACTAAAACTTACATAAGTATATAGTATAGGCTAGCAGATTCACTTAAAATATTCAAGTTGCGTTATTGAAAAAAATAATTCTACTCTGCACAGCCCGGTTACATGAATCATTAACAAGGGAAACACAATTAATTGTTTATATTTGGTGAAAGATCCATTTTGCAACATACAACATGTACATGCATGAAGAGCTTTCATGATGCAATATAATATTTCCAACCCACATTCATTTTGAATAGTGAAATCTCGATGTATATCATAATGAAACACATTTTATGAGGACTGTTATTCCTATCTGTCTATTAGTATAATAAAATAAGAATTCTTAAAACAATCCCTCTTAAAATTGTTAAACACACACATGGCAGCAACAGAAGATGAAAGAAAAACCAGAGAGTACATTTATTATTAACAAATGATATACATTTGTAGTACATGGTGTGACCCTTGGATTCATATTCCAAGTGCTCCCTTGGACTCCTTTTGGTTTTTCAGCTTCCACACCAACCCTTGTTGTGTGTGGAGCATGATTGTTCAGAGGTCTTTGTTTCAACCGGATGTATACTCCAGGAAGTTTGTACACCCCTCCATGCAGGGTGGTGTGGGGGGGACTTGTCCCCCCCCCCCCCCC
>APFE030600710.1:55359-79634 GCA_000404065.3 Pinus taeda | reverse complement strand
TTGTAAAAGTATAGTAATTTCTAGTCAATTTGGGTCGTTCATTAGGCGGATGATCTGACGGTAGAACTTATGTTTAGTTTAGGGTTTTTTTGCCCTAGAAGGCAACCCCTCTCTTTATATGAGGGCATTGTATTTAGTTTGTGAAATATATGTGTAAGAGAAAAACAGAGAGGTGAGACTGTGAGAGAAAACAGAGGATATTACAACGGATCTGCTGCAGGTTGTGTCTCTTCATTTTGCTGGATAATAGAAAGGAAGAACTAGCTGTTTGAGGTGGACGTAGCCCAAACTGGGTGAACCACGTATATATGTGTCTCTCTTGTTTTATGCATTTTCTGTGTTTATATTTCTGCAATATTTTATGTGTTCCATTGCTCCGTAATATATAATTTTCTAACAACCCTTAGAGGATTATGTGTCCAACATTCCCCCCCTTAATCCGAAGGTTTATTTATGAGTCCAAGAAGACAGTTGTAATACAAAATGTGAAAAAATTCATGGTAGAACTAGGTTGAATGTGCTCTTTGAAATGTTGGTATAAAGGGAGGTGGTCTAACGATGACCACCAACACTAGAATGCTTAGTGCAGCTCCCAGAACTCTTCCAAGTCTGGCATGAAACTCGGGTCTTCTCCTAGAGGAAGTTCTCTTGATCTTTTGAAGAGGGAAACCTTCAAACATGAAAGGGAGGTTTCACCCCACATAAAAGGGAAAACTTCAACCTAAAAAGGGAAGTCTCAGCCTGTGATGGTTTAAGGATTACCTCCAACTCTAGAATGCTTAATGCAATTCTTGGAACTCTTCCAAAACTGAAAAGAAGCTGAAGTCTTGTACTAGAGGAAGTGTCCCCAATTCTTTGAAGAGGTGTCACAAACTGAACGCATGCCAAGGGGCATCTCTGCCTCTAGCTACAACTCTAAATATGGTATGGCAAGTTGTGGCTCAGGCTTGCTTGATGTGACTTTGAAGCTTGTAGATGACCATCATTTTCCCCCTTGTTAGATACAAGGTGAGATGATGGAGAAAAATCAACTACAAGACTATTCAACACCCTAGAACAAGTTTGGACATGTGACTAAAATATCTTCTTGGTTGTTGATGCCCATTTCCAAGAAGCGATCCATCCAAGATGAATCTTTGTTCTTGCAAGAGGTTTGTTTATGAAACATCTGTTTGAAGAATGACTGGTTTTATGAGAGTGCTTAAATGGATGAAAATCAAAACTGTGATATTTAATATGGCCAACTCGGTCATAGTGTTGGTATTTCACAATATATTGTTGTGGAAGTGGGGAAAAATATGGAACAGCTGGAGGTGAATTGTCATGAAGGAATATAGCACTCTGAAACTGGATGGGCTTTGATTAGTCTGGAATATGAAAGGATGTATCCTTATCATATCTAAGACCTTTTCTATGCTTGTTGTGGACAAGCTCTTCCCAAGGTCTGTTGATGGGCTTGGAAAGTGCAAACTGTACTTCTGCATCTGCATGTACAATTGTTGCTTCATTGGGTACTAAATTTGAATGAACTGTAACATTTTGTTTTGTTGTTTATGGAAGTTTGTTTCAATATTCTAAATGGAAAAAGGTTCAGAATGATGACTCCTCTGTTTTAACTCTTCTTGCTGAAGTTGAAATTCAAGCTCCAAAAATTCTACCTTTTCTTGTGTATATTATAGATAGGTTTTAATATCACAGAGAGTGTTCTTGCTGATTTTCACTGTATCATGATTAGTAGAATGCATCAAAGTTTTCAAGGATTCTAATACTTCAGTAATTTGAGTCATATTCTCCATTGTCAAAATTATACCTTTTAAAAAATGATCACAACTATGACCTAATGTGGAAAAGTAACACCCACGCATAGTACACAGACACAACAATTTCCTCTATAAATGTGCACCAATTGACTAGTGTGCAACCAGCAAGCACCAGTTACTGTAATGCATTAACAATCCATTACATAATAATAAGAGTTTACTCATGACAAACATATAGAATGCAATATGTTATGACAAACTACTAAACTTTCCTCCACAAAAGACTATTTTTAATTACCAAAACAATCATTGCCTTCATACAGCCCACCAAACTCTTATGCAGCAGTCGAAGTAACAAGGAATCAATGCATATATATGTAGATTGTGTTTGTATCCCTTCGACCTCCAAATCTACATGTTGCTTGTATTTCGCATGACACACAAGCACCACAAAATATGTTAATTGAAAAATACTGCAAGTATACAAACTTTAAGCCTTTTTCAATGTTTGGCACAAGGATATAAAAGATGGAAATGTATTGGTAATGTCACCCTAGACTGTCAAGATTTGTGACTTCAATCTTTCGTGCTGAGCCCAAGAAGTAACCAACGATGTGAACATTCAAAGATGCTATTCAATATCTGTTTATGAGACCTACTTATTGTCCTCCATAATTTATCATGTCACCTAGAAACTACAGCTTATCAATAGACATATGGGGAGCAGGCTACAATTTTTGGAAATTGTTTGAAGTTGTCTTCTCCTGGAAAACTTCAAATAAAGCATATCTTCCATCAAAATCACACCATATGAACCCACATTATAAAACCCACAAGATTATATTGGGAAAATCCCAATATAGTAGGGAAATAAAATATTACATAATATCTCAGTTGTGAATATCATTCCAAGGGTAGCCTTAGTAAGGCTCCACCTAAGTTTGTAATAAATGAGCCAATTCAGCAATTAGAATTTTGCATATAAATTTTGATGAATGAGCAATGATGATAAATAGAGAATAATCATTGCAAGTGCTCTTTCAACAATTATAGGCTACTCTTTTATCCAAGATAACATGTCGATCAAGGCTCACTTTACCTAATACCTCTTGATGAAAGCTCACTTTTCCCAATACCTCTCGTTGTTGGGCCTACGGTGCCTCACTTCAAATATTTAACCAAGGATGATAAAGTTGGTTGGATTATTTTCATTAATGACTCTCCTTGATGACTGTGCAAAATCACTCACACTAAAGTTTCATAGAAATGCATTTGGACATCATTGCAACACACTTCACATCTCCAACTTTACCTGATTACCTTTTTCTTGTCAATGGTGACGCAACACCTCATCATCCCTCAAGGAGAAGGCAAAGTTAGGATTCCAATCTTCAACAACCTTGAAGCAATTTCTGCAGTTGTGAAGGTGGATGATACAAATGCTATCAATTTTCTACTTTCTATGGAAACGATTCCACTTTGGTCTATCTCTTCAAAGAATTTTGCATGTTCACATTGAGTTCATGTCCCACCGGGCGTGCACTGAGATGTATCTCCAACTCTAGTTTTCGTGGAATATCCTCACGATGACCTGATTTTATCTCCAATGATTTGAAAGTGAGACCTCATCCTATAGTCGCTCCAATCTCTCATAATCCGAGGGCAACCAAATCCTCATGTGCCTCGCCCTTAGCAACAAAAGTTTGCATGGGTTCAAACACCAAAGCCAACCCCATTCTTCATCAAAAGGAATACAGAGAGCAAAAATTTATTGAATAAAATTTTACGAGTTGTCTAAGTGGGCACACACAGGAGAAACACATGCAATGGAAGAGACAACGCTATACATGGGTACAACAGAGCAGTGTATACATGGTCACATGAAACGCTGGTTTACAAGCTGGTTCATGTTTGCCTTTCAACAGATCTCAAATCTCCAACATGCGAATTTGTTTTGGCATTATCAGTAGCCATTGTTCATCGTTCAGCTCAGATATGGATGAAATAAGGACAACATATGTACATCGGGAGCAAGAGTAGCGTATGCACATCAGGAGCAGTGATGGTTGATGCCGAGCCGAGATAATATTTGTATGGGCCATCATTTGTATGGTTAACACAGAGCGACCAACGGACTCTGGTATGGAAAGCGATCGGCTAATTATTTTTGTATGCTGGTATGGAGTAGCGACAAGAGCAGGTATGTCCAACAGGTGGAAGTGTTAGCATCAGGTATGTCAGAATTTTTCTATTTGGGCAAGTGTATGCAGAGAATGCAGCTAAAATATGGCTAGTAGGATTTCAAAATAGAGAATCTAAGTTGCATAGGGCCAGGACTTGTTCAAAACAAGTCTGAGTGGGGGCATGAAACTGTTAGAGTGTTGTATTGGTAGAGAGGGACAGGTCTGGCAATATTCCTCTTTGCATTCACAGAGGTAGGTCTACTCACAACAGAGGAATGGCAAAGATGATAGAGGTAACAACCTCTATTCTAACAAATGCTCAAAAAGGTATAATTAGGAGGAAAGCATTGGATTACAAAGGCCACAGAAACAAGTGGCTCACACTTGAGCAAGACAGAATATTGCCCACTTTGATACCATGTTAAACACACACATGGAAGCAATAGAAGATGAAAGATAAATAGGAGAGTACATTTATTATTAACAAATGATATACATTTATAGTACATGGTGTGACTCTTGGATTCATATTGCAAGTGGTCTCTTGAACTCCTTTTGGTTGTTCAGCTTCCACACCAACCTTTAGAGGATTAGGTGTCCAACAAAAACAAGCCCAAAATTACAAATTAAAAATAGATTTTCATGAAAGGATTAAGCTTTCATTCCAAAATAATGGAAGAAAAAGGAAATAACCCCATTAAATGACAAAGACAAGCACAATAGATTTAATTGGCAAAAAAAAATACATAATCATACAACCAAAGTGGGAAACTTTGATTCATTCACAAAATGTATCTGTGTTTCTAGATCCTTTGAAATGAATGGAACACATTGTTGACGACCAACCTGAAATTTATAACATAAAACAAATATTTATTCTATGCAGTACAAAGTAGTCAATTTAGGAATTGAGCAGAATTCCATAACAAAATTTTGGCAATCATATGTTCTCATTTAGAAAGGAGAACTTATCTATTGCCAATTATCTTTATAGTTTCTAGAAGGAATACTACCACCTTCCATTCAATATCCTTCATCCACATTGTTTCCCATAAATTGAGCCAAATAATAATAAATAAATAAATGTCAATCTATAGAAAAGTTAAAGGTTTCAGAAAAGCTTCTAAGGTGCTATAATATGCAAGTGTCATTGTTGAGGCTATGGAAACTTACTGGCATTGAATGCATACCTTCGATTCATGTTAACTCCATCAAGAGTACATATGTTCATTGGCAGCAAAGAAACATCATAAACTCATGTTTAATTCTTGAGATTTTGATCCCTTGAAGTATCATTGTCTATATAACTTCAAAGTCTAAAGTGAATAGGTAAATCGTTGTTATAAGTTATACATTTTTGGTCCTTTCTCTAACTTCAAAAAAAAAAGAAAAAATGGAGAGCCATGTAGCCCAAAATTCCATAGCTCTATGTAGTGGTACCTTCATGGAATGAGAAATATACCTTACAAGCACATTGATTATAAGTCTTTTAGCAACACTCTAAGGTTGAAGGGTCATATCATTGTATCACCAATCATTATAGAAGTTTGAAAAAATCCCTTCAATTCATCCTAATATCTTATTTCTTAAAATAATTTGAGGGCCCACCTTCTCAAAAGCCTTCTAGTTCAACTTGAAAAGCTTACTTAATTGACCTTTTCCTAGCCAATATGAGATTTTTGTGAACCTTAAGTCCCCTTAGGAAGGGTTTTAAGCTTAACTAAGAATTATTTCTTAGATCAGTGACAGAGATAAGCATTTTTGCTCAATCCAATGATACAAGGGGACGCTAATGGTTAGTCCAGTGATATAGAGGTGCACTTATGGATTGTCTAGTGATATACTCACCCCTGCAACTCCTCAACCTAGTGAACTAAGACTTATGTAAAAATATTTAACTTGGGTTTTTCTTTCAAATTTTCTTTTTCAAGTGACTGTATCACCCCACTAAGAATTATACCAATGATATATCACTCCTCTGGCCCTCATACCATTCACTACCATTTTTTACTTGAAATCATATAAACCTTATTGTATTACCCTCTTAGCTTAACCATTAAATCACTTAATCATTATATTGTTGATATACTCTTAGGCTTGGCCTTCACACTTAGTTCCTCCTCCAGAATTCCATATTTACCCTCTGAGGCTTTAGTCTAACTTGTATCACTCCACTGAGCATCAAGCTAGTGAGGAACTCTTAGAATTCATTCTTAAGCTCATTGGGCATATCTTCTAGTACATTACATCTCTTCACTAACCCTTACTGTATAAATATGGTGCATCACTAAGCCCTTAACTAGTGATATCGTGTTTCCTTGATAGTTAAGCTAGTGAAGGAAAAAAACTCTCTCTCTCACTCGTGACATTTTAACTTATAGTTTTTCCAGTGTATCAATCACTCCTTTACAGGTGGAACTAAAATGAAAAAGGAAGTTATTAAAATAAATTAATGCAATTTCAACCAAGAGAACTCTTTAAAAATGCAGCGTAGAAACCAACCACATTGCTTAACTCTTGTCTTCTTGTAATAATTAAGTCATCTATCACATAATAATTTTTTTCATTGTTGGCAATATTGCCATTGATGGCAGGCTGAGTTGATTGATTAATGTCGATGACTATTTTTTATGTCACTAATAACATTGGTGATAATTTATGTTGAATGGGAAGTGTACATAAGCATTGAATATTGCATATAAAAGGTTGAAAGTGATGTGAAGTGAAAAGTCTATGCTAACCAATGTGAAGGCTAAAAATTGAGACAAAAGTTGAAATACATATATTTCTTTGAACAGAAAATGTAGATAATACAAATCTGATTTATCTCTTGTAATTATTAATGAGTGAACTGTTAATTCAACTCTATTTTGTATTACAGATAATTTTTAGAACTAAAAGTGAAAAGATAAGCTTGTGAGTATTTTTTGGAAGGCTAAGAGACAATGTTTCATTTCATATTCTTGCAAACAATACAAATATAAAAGTCGGATTTCTTATAAAATATACAATAGAGAATGGAAACGAATGTTTTTTTTAAAGAAAACCAATCTGCATGGGAAAGAGGATGAGCATAAAGGAAAGGGATGAAAAGAGAAAAGGAGAAGTAGTGCAGCAATAGACTTGATAGAATAATTATAAATGAGGTAACTAGCATGTGTAACATGATGGTGTTTTGATTGAGGTATTTTTGTCTGCTTCTATGTTGTACCTTGAAAAGGAATGGGTTGTAACTTGTTGAGGTAGGAGCCTCTTCTAGGTTGGAGCCTACAAAAATCCAATGTAATTTCAATCAATCTAATGTAAACAGATCTCCAAATCTCTCTCCTTGAAGCCTGCAAAAGGAATTCAATAACTAATGAGAAGAAACATAAATCATTAACTACATAAGAAGAAGATAAATTTGAGAAAAAATAAAGAATTTAAATTACTGAGTCAAACCCCCCCTGTAATTTCCAATCGTAAATGTTAGTTGGTATTAGAGCCATTTCCTTCAATAGCAATCTAAAAACTAGAAGGAAGTCCCAAGTTAGTAAAATGGTTAGTCAAGAAGAATGCTCAACAAATAAGGTCCCTCTATTTACTAGTACAAACTATGCCTTCTGAAAAGTAAGAATGAAGGCATATTTAATGTCTCTAGGAGTAGAAGTATGGTCTACTATGATGATGGAGTATCAAGAACCAAAGGAAACAACTAGAGACAAGATACCAAACTGAATTTTATAGCTATTGCAAAAGGTATGAATTTACTTCTAAGTGGTCCATGTGAGTATGAATTTATCAAAGTAAATCATTGTGGGATAGCTAAAGATATTTGGGTGAAATTAGAAACATTCATGAATGAGATAAAAAGGTGAATATGGCCAAATTACAAGTGTATAGAATTTGAGACATTAAAATTGAATAAAGATAAAGATATAGATAAATTATTTTTAAGAGTTGATGAAGTTGTAAATATCATGTTGGGTCTAGGCAAAACAACCAATGAAAGTGTAACAGTTCAGAAAATTTTGAGATCATTACCTTCTAAATTCAATCCTAAGGTTTCATCTATAGAAGAAACCTCAATCTTTGAGACTTTGAATAGAGATCAACTACATGGCTCTTTGACAACATATGGGATGAGAATTCCAAAATGGAAGCCAACTAGTAGAGAGGTAGCTTTCAAGGCAGACAAGCCAATAGAAGAAAATGAGTAGTCATGCTCAAGTTCTGATGAAGAAGAAGATAAATTTGTTAGAAGGTCGAAGAAAGGCGTATGTAAGTATAAAAGAAAACTTCAATTTAAGTGTTTTAATTATGGAAGAATGGGACATTATGCATCAAAATTCCCTTTTAAGAACGATTAAAATATGCCTAAAGGGAAAGAGAAGAGCAAGTCTAATAAAATGCAGAAAGAGAGTCAATTCAAAAGAAAAAAAATTGATGCTCAAGGAGATAGCAATGGATCTGAAAGTTTTAATGAATCCTCTAGTGAATATGGAACTGATGAATTCATGTTGATGGCCTTGGAAGAAATTGAAAATTATTGCCACGAATATTAAGAAGAAAAGGAAGGTGAAGTAGACCTTAAGGGGGATTTAATTAGTGCCCTAGATGAAATAGAGAGGCTTAAACTAAAGAGTAGAAAGAAAAAGAGATCTTATTGAAAGATGTAAAGGAATAATCAAATTCCAAATACATTATCAAATTGAAAGTTGAACTTGAAGAAGCAAAGAAGGTGGAAGAAATTTTAATGAAGCAGATAAAAGAGAAAACCAGGAGTGTGAAAGGTTGGAGGAAGAGGTGGTATGTCTAAAGAAAAAGCTAGGGAAGGCTCAAACTAAACTAAACATGAATATTCAATAGATAAATAGATCTGAAAACATGGATGTGATATTGAATTATCAGAGGTATCCACTCATAAAAAATGGTTTAGGCTATGAAGTAGAATCTATTAAATGTAAAATAGAGGATAAAAGGACAATCACTATTGGCTTAGTGGTCTTGACCAAGGTTTAGAGTTAAGTGTGCCAAACAAAACCTACACTACTAGCCCTTTTGGCATCAACCCCTATAGCACAGGATGAAGTCTCACCCGAAGCAGTATGGGGGGATGTTGGAACCAAGTTTCTGCATCTAGAGATCTATGTGATGCCTTTTATTGCCCTAAATTTTCCTTTGTGCATATCTATAAGCCCCTAGGGCTCAGTACTGCAATTTCCTCTAACAGACTCTAGAGCTTAGCGAAGGTCTACAATAGGTCTTTGAGGGGCCCTTAACAGATGAATCATCCACATACATGCCCCATAATATAACCCTAGATCTAAACACACACAAATCTACTTAATTATTTAATAAACATAGCAGAATGTATTATAATCTTCACGAAAGTATTTAACATGCATTGCGTAGATACATCCCATAGGGTCCTGCATCAATAAACCAATATTTCATAAAGACATTATTAGATCACAGCATCTATTTCCCTTGAATTCTTTAACATTTTTTTCATTGATCTTCAATATGGTATTACAGACTCAAAATTGCCATGTGCACTCAGTTGCAGGGGTCTGCGCACTCAACTGTGGACTCTACTCTAGTCCTCTGCACACTTAGCTACAGAGCCTTTCCTTCCTCTATGACTCACTTCTCTATCCTATCTCCTATTGACCCATTACATCCATCAGCATCACATTATGCCTTAGACTTTTTAAGACACACCTATTTATACAAGCCCATGGTCCACGGACCATGGGTGGATATCAAAACTGACTCAACTTTACATAGATAAGGGGCTAAAACCCCTTTTACTCCTAATTACCTATAGACTCTGCATCCACAAATTGTGGAGACTTTAAATCTTTTACCAAAATTTACATCAAAACTTGTGTTTTTAACCCCAAAACTGACCTAGGGGACCCCATCCCAACAGCCCCCCAACACAAAGGTTGTGACCCACCCTCGAGTGACTCGGCTAGTGCTGCTATCTTGCTACAAAGATCCCCTAGCTCCACCTACATGACTGCCACCTCGACAACGCTCTATGTGGTTGCTTGCTTGACTGCTTTTATTAGGTTCCCTATATCTGGTCCTTCCATTTCCAGCTTCATCGTTTGCTATGTCTGTTGCAAGCTTGTTAGCTTCTCCTAAATGTTGGTTGTTACTTGGTAAGCCTCTTCTAACCAAGGTCCTAACATGGCCTTAAGCAAGATCTCCTTATTTTGAGCTACTTCTACCTGTGCAAGGAGTTGTTTCCCTTCCTGCAACTTGGTGAGGTGTTGCGCTAGAAAAATTGAGCATGTCATTGCCCTAACCTTATATACTGATTCTGGAGCTCACGAACCTCTATATTCATTATGCGCAGGTTTGTGTCTTCCACCAGAGTTTCTACCAACTCCATTGTGTGTTCAAATAAGGTTGAGTAGTCAGCGACTGTGGCATCCAACGTGGCCATCCCTTCTTTTACAGTGGCTCCGTGCTGCACCCTAACCTCAGGCGGAGTTGTAGGATGCAACTTAAGCTAGAGCTCCATGATTTTCATATTGAGCTCGAATTGAACTCATCCAACTTCTTCCTTTGCCTTGCACACTCCTATAGCCAACTTCGGTATCTTAGCTTTCGGTTGTGTGTCCTTGGGAATGTGAAGCTACAACATTGTTCTGCCTTACTCTACTACCGTGGCCTCCAGCCTGGAACTCTATTTATGCATTGTATCTTTTTCCTTCAATGCCTATGTTTTTTAGAGAACATTTGTTTATTGTTCACCCTGTATTCACTTATTAAATTTCACTACAAGAAAAAAGGTCATTGGTGAGGATCATGCCTGTGACGGACATTTAAGGTCTGTCACCAATGCCACATATGGTGACGGTCTTTAAAAAAACGTTGATGTAAGTGTATATAGTGATGGTCCTTTAACGTTTGTCATTAAAGCCATTTTCAATGACACTTTTGGTGAGGGTTGTTAAAGTCCTGTCACTAATTCTCTCTTTGGTGACACTCTTGGTGAGGATCGTTAAAGGCCCATCACTAATTCTCTCTTTGGTGACACTTCTAGTGACGATCTTCTATTGACCATCACCAATGATCTTTTTGGTTACTTTTGGTGACGGTCAATAAATGTTCGTCATCATTGATCATTCCAATGAGTTTTTGATGACACTTCATGCCTATGACAGACCTTTAAGGTCCGTCACCAATGTCGCATATGGTGATGGTGTTTAAAAAATCACTGTTGTAAGTGTATATAGTGATGGTCCTTTAAGGTTTGTGACCAAAGCCATTTTCAATGACACTTTTGGTGAGGGTCTCTAAGGGCCTGTCACTAATTCTCTCTTTGGTGACACTTTTGGTGAGGGTCATTAAAGACCCATCACTAATTATCTCTTTGGTGACATTTCTAGTGACGATCTTTTATTGACCCTTATCAATGCTCTTTTTGGTTACTTTTGGTGACAGTCAAAAAATTTTCATCATCATTGATCATTCCAATGAGTTTTTGAGGATACTATGTACTTGTTACTATATTTTTGTCAAAAGATAATGATTTAAGAAAAATTTTGTGTAGTCTTTTCATTATGTGTCCAAGGTCATAGTGGTTATTGTTGGGCATGGAATCCCCCCACAACATGTTTTGGGGCTCAAAGCCCAAGTTTTGGTCAAATGTATTGTAAGACTCTGCGAATTGTGGGCCTGGAGAGTGAAGTATCATTTGAGTCATAAGGTTGTCCGCCCTAAGTATTGTAATGTAATGTAATGTCATGTCGGCCTACCCATGGTCCATTGGCCATGGGATTGTATAAGTAGAGTGAGGCTCTAAGTGTAAAGATAGTGAATGAAAGAGATAGATGAATACGAATGGTTCGATCATAGAGTAAGAGTCTAAGTGTATTGGGTCGTATTAGCAGGAAGAGGTTCTGCAGCTAAGTGCACAGACCCCTACAACTCAGTGCGCAGGGAAGTGTACAGTCTGTAATCTTGAATGAAGAATAATAAAGAGAAGTTGATTCCAATTTCCATGCATTTTCTTGTGTGTTACATCCTTTACATTTATACTATTTTGTTTATCGTGAACACTTATATGATTGCTGGATATACTGTTAATTATCACTAGTATTACACAGGTAAGTTAAGGAATTGGGTAGTAACAGATTAAATAGCAAGGAACTTGGGTATAATATGGATCACTCCCCGGGTAGGGCTACACAAAGGCAACATCACAGATTACAAGGGACTAATAGGTGTGTGTAGCGATGTGCATGCAGGGCCAAGCCGTGGATCCTCGGAAGCTCATTAGACATCCCTAGGGTGCAGAAACTTGATTCTAGCACCCTCCCCTACTACTTCAGGATAGACCTCAGTCCACACTCCACGGCCTGTTGCCGAAAGTGTCAGTAGTACCGAGATTTGCTTGGCTAAATCACCTCTGAACTTGGGTTAGGCCCATATAAGCCAAGAAATGGTTCCGTTGTTGGGATCGAGATCTACATAAGGGATGTCTGATGTCTTTCCATTGGAATCCAACAAATAAAGAAATTGAAGAGTGGTTGGATAAGACGAATTCACGGGTTCGCAGCGGAGGAAAACAAAAATCCGCAAGTATCTAAGGAATAGTGGTTGGAGCACTACTTGTATATGGAAATCCATGAAATTTTCTTTGCATCCTTTCCTTCTGAGCTATAATTGTGGATCGCGAAGCTAGCAGACAGTCAAGGGAGGTGTAGGCTCGACAAAGAAATCATGTGGACTCCAGAATTAGTGCACAAACTAGAAGCGTCAGGAGATAACATCACGCGAGTTGTGGACCATTGGCTTGACCGAATTATAGGAGGATTTATCACTGAGTTCACAGTAGATAGGACCATCATTTACCATGAGGTGGAGTGATGTTTCCTCAAGGAACCGCGAGGTAAGTATATTAAATGTTTGAACACTTGGATTAAGATGCTATTGTGTGAAAAGTGGGTTATGCGAATAAATTAATGTTTGGGGCTACACGAAGTGGGAAGATCTACAAAATCGGAGGTAGTGAAGAATTGGAAACTAGTCCCTTAATTTCCCCCTTGTGGGAAAGTGAGGAGGAGCTCGCAAAAGTTTATCTAAGAAGCGCGGTCAGTCTGATAAGGCAGTGCATTTCGCGTTTACTACCTCCACCCACACCACCACCTGCCTCACCCTCCTCACCTCCATCTCTACCCACCCCACCTCTGCCACCACCACAGTTCCGTATGGTGAGTGCGATCAAACTACCGGTATTCAGAGGAGTGGGAAATGAAGATCTGGACCAATTCTGGTTCATGGTAAGAGCAGTATGGGAAGCACAAGGTGTTGTAGATGACAATATCAAGAAGGCTATGCTGGTGAGTGATTGCAGGTCCACGCATTAACATGGTACCTCAAGAATTCTAATGACCATCCAAATGCAGGAATCACAGAAATCCAGGTCGTGCTGAATAGGGAATTCAACAGGCCAATATCAGAAACATAATAAATCATTGGGTTTAAGGAGATTGTGATGTTCCCAGGTAAGACCAGGCTGAAGGGCACGATTCATGAATCTAATATGATTTTGATGGATGGATAGCACCACGCATGGTTTGTAGTGTCACTTATGCTACAGTTAAGGACAGCACTATCACAGCAAAACATTTCCACCCAGGCCGAAGCTTTGGAGGTGGAAATGAGATTGCATGAGACCCCTATACAAGACCTTGGGTTGGGAGTCCAAAAAATAGACATGCAACTGCAAAATTTTTGTTTGGAGATGCAGAGTTTGAAACAGGACAAGACACCTCGGCCAGAGGCGCGCGAGGAGGTATGGTGCAAAAAATGCAAAGGCCAAGGGCATGACAAGGAACATTATCCAGTATTTGCGAATTACTTAGTGGTAGGAGGGCCGATGCCATTAAGGCCTAAGGCACAGGCAAGACCAAGCACGCCACCATCATTATGGTGCACGATCTATTAGATAGGAAGAAAACACACTATGCATAATTATTATCTATTGCAAAAGTATACGTAGATGTCCCAGTAATTGTTTTGTAATTTCTGTAGATTGATAGGCCATGATGAAAGCATTTGCAAAAGCTACGAATTAATGATGGATCAGAATCCTACCTACAAGGTGCAGACTAAAACGCGAGCCCTCGACCCAAATGGAGGAATGGCATACACTGGATTTTAGGGGAGCGGTCGAGGTCGAGGCAGAATGGGTCCAGGAAGGGGTTGCAGAAAACTACATTGTAGCAATTGTAGAGGGCCAGGGCACTATGCCCATGATTATACAAACCTGACAAGGACATCATGTTTGTATTGTACGTAGTTTGATAATGAGGCAGAAGACTGCCCTTCGTTGATAGCGAGGATGTGCAAAAAAGGGGTACTCCATCCCCCACCGACTCAGAATTTGCAGATGATGGGGTCTGAGCCGTGCGAAGAAGACCCCAATGTAAACATGATGCTCAAGAGCAGTATGACCACGGGAAATGATAAAGGGAAGTAGTCAGAAGAAAGTGTGTGGGTTCTCAAGGCTCCTACAAAGGAACTTGAATTTGATTTAGAACGTGCGAAGGAGACATTCATGGAAGCTAAGAAGAGCTTCACGAAGGCCTCCAATTTAGGTAGTAAGGATCAATTAGAAACAAGAATGGATCCTTCCATGCTCACTACCTTTCTGGAGATGTGCATGAGACTGCTACATGACAGCAACGCAGTAAAAGGGCTATAGGAACTTATCACTAGGTGTGCGGGGTCAAGAGAGCCATGCGTGGTCCGGAAACTTGGTAAGCATGTGTTGCACACAAGATGGAAAATGAGGTTGACTGTGAAAATTGGTGAGTATGAAATGTTAAATAATGAATCCATATAGGTGAAGATAGTTTAAGATAGAGGAGGAATGACCTGTTATAGACTTTTATGAACCCAACGTTTCAAACTACCAAGTGAGTCCATCATCAGGGGTGCTTCAATAGATATTCTAAAGATATTAATGATGTATCCATGAGCTATATTTCGGGTATATTTATAGGTTATGAAATAGTTAATCTAGGAAATTAGGTCTACCTTCATCCTCTTATTTTGTTAAAATTCAGTTTTTTTTTTATTAAAAAAAAAAACTAAATTTTAACAAAATAACAGGATGAGGGCTGACCTAATTTCCTAGATTAACTATTTCATAACCTATATATATACCCTAAATATTTCTCATGGATACATCATTAATATATTTAGAATATCTATTGAAGCACCTCTGATGATGGACTCACTTGGTAGTCTGAAACGTTGGGTTCATAAAACTATATAACATGTCATTCCTCCTCTATCTTAGAGTATGAAATGGATCAGGTAATCCTAGATCTGGGATCGGATGTGAATGTACTACCAAAACAAGCATGGGAAAGCATGGGTAGACCCATGCTATAGTGATCTCCTATTCAGTTACGAATGGTGAACCAACTGAATATTTTTCTCATGGGAAGATTGCAAGGGGTAACAATAGATATTGAAGGTGCGAGCACGTAGGTGGATTTTGAAGTGATAGAGATGGTCGATGACAGTAATACCTATCCCACACTTCTAGGAATAGACTGGGCCACTAATGTGAATGGAGTCATAAATCTGAAGAAGTGCAAAATGATCTTTGAGAAAAATTCACTACGCGTAGTTGTACTGCTAGATCCAACCGAATAAGTGTGATACATTGAATCGGTGTGCGACGATGATAGTGATGATGATCTCGATTGTATTTACAAGATAACTGCACACGAACAAGTTTGGGTGAATCCAACTGCAGATGGAAGAATTTCGTGGGAGCGTGAAAGCTCCTGCACTTCAGATTCAGATGAAGAAGTAGAGGGATGGCAGAATCGGCTACACGAAGTAACAACGCTTAATTGCATCATGATGGTTAGATCATTGTGTTACGTGACAATAGAAGCAAGGGATATGCCGACATATGATGCGTTGACAGCGGTGGATGAATTCCTAAGAAAATTTGAATGCACAGTACCAGAATAGCAGTGATTCACGATGGTGTGGTACGCATCAAAGAAGCTTTGAGGATTAGCGCTCATGTAGAAGGATGATGTGCCTATGATCTGGAAAACCCTAGCTTAGAACGAGAGCCAGTCAACAATGGTGGAACAAATTGCATGCCCAACTTTCCTGATGGGTAAGGACATATGCTATACAGCACGCACAAGTGCATACCACTCCCATAATAAAGAATCAGAACAAAACGAAACAACAGGAAAGGCGATGCACGCTACCAATTATCCACAGAGAAGCATTCGCTAGGGTGTGCAAAGTACTGAATAGGGTTCACTAGGCGAGACGCACTGATTGGGACTTGCACGACCAGTTGTTTGATGGGCCTATAGGACCATGTGCAAAACCCTGACCACAAAAACAATTCCAAAGGTGTAGAATAGAGTAGAGATCATAATTTCGGAAGAGAATGCAAAGATGAATTTGCATGGGAATAGCACCCGCAGTTGTAACAGTGCATGAAGACCAGGATGAAGAAATCACTCATTTACGTGAGGTCGAACACATAAAGATTCGGGAAGCCATTCGACGAGCGAAACTTAGACTTCACGGACTCGAAAAAGACCAAGTATGGCTGAGGAAGAAAATCATTTTGATGAATGACGAAATAAAGCAGCTAGAAAACGAGATCAAGCAAGCATGTCTCGTCGATAAACCAAGTATGATAAGACAAGGTGTGGATGATCATAACACTGGATTAGAAGATTGTCACCAAGAATTTATTACTCTACTACCATGGCTACGACCACACCTCACCAAATGCAACAACGAGGGGAGCGCACTACATACGGTATAACACACGGCGCCGACAGTCACGAGGGCAATTGGGGAATTCCCACAGACTATACTAGAAGACAAGTTGAAGTCTCACATAGGTGGTGCAACCACCTGACTAGCCGTAGGGAGCACAGTCTCAACACTCCAGGCAGTTGAAAGAGAGAACGGGACTATAAAAGAGTCTATTTGGGAGCTACGTGATAAGGGAGGTACAGGCAGAACCAGCATGTCACAAGGTTCGTGCCCGCACAAGAGGGGTTGTGCTGCTACACAGATAGGCTAGGAAGTGACCATTGGTGTCACTGTTCATGACGGGATGTCCGATTTGAGGCCAAATGGAGTGCACGACGGGCATTTAAGACACAAATTAAGGGCATGATTTGGGACAATCTACCGCTAAGAAAGCATTGATGGCCTAGAATTCGTGGGAACGGTCGAATTTGAATTCATATGGCGCTATAAATCTCTAGGGGGTAGCCATAAGACAACACTTGTTCACTTGAGATTTGAACAGTTCATTAGAGCCTAGAGTGTTGAGCATCGAGCAATATTTGAGCCCTGAAGTTTAGGAACGACCACATATAGTTCAAACATGATGGTGGCTACCTGGAGTGGTTTGGGCTTTGTAGAAGGAACCACCGATGACGCCACGTAGAACCCCATGGTACATGATGTTACTGAATATGCTGGGGATGCACCGAAAATCCTGAAATCACCTCAGATGCCGAGACCAAAAAAAGATAAGCAAGTAGTGGGACCAATCCGCATGTCCCCGCAGAATCCACGGTTTTGTAAGCTCTCAATGGAAGAAAATGGCAAGGTTGTCAACATTGAGACAGATGATAAGGAGGAGGACCTACAGGCTCTCGTCGATCAAATATAGGAAGGAGAGGACATGGAAGAGGATATCTAGCCGGTGCACTTTCCAGCGAAATTTCTCGAGTACGTCCCTCCGCGAAAAGGGAAAACTAAGATACCAAAGGATTTGGATGCCACCAAGAGTGCACTCCAGACCTCGCTCCTCCCTGATGGAACTGTATTTGAGGGCTCGCACCTGTGCCGCATCCCCACAATGAAGTTTGAAGACTGGGACCTCGCAGAGAGCGAGAAGTTCCCACACTTAGAGATGGAGAACCTCATGAAGCAGAGCGTGGAGAGGCCAGTCACAACATTAGAGCCGCGAAAATGGTTGCGCAGTGTGGAGAAGGCCAGATTGCTTCATCTGCTATGGATTCCACACTTTCACCACATGCCCATCACTATTTTCATCATCAAGTAGTTGCTTTGCCTGGTGCACGATGGGTACTTATGGCTAGAGGAGCTTATTCCCATCACGATGGATCTCATCAAAAGAATTTCTCGACTTCCCTGTAAGGGAAAGGCCCCTACAGCGATAGTAGGAAAGAGCAGAGATTTGGCTCTTGCAGAAGCCATGAAGAAGAAATACAAGCACAAGAAGAAAAAGAGGGGTTACACTATCAACAACATCAAAGATAAAGGGGTGCATGTAGCCACCCAACTCCTAGCCAAGAAGGTAATGAGAAAATGTAGCGGTGATGAGGTACCAGCGCTGGCAGTTGTGTTGGCTGAACAATGTGCAGAGGGGGTCCAATTCAACTGGGCCGAGTTCCTCTACGAGGAATTCTTGACTAATTACAAGGAAGCCTAGGAGGAGGGTAAGACCTCCCACTGCACATGGTTGCTCTTGTCCATTCTACTGGTAGTAGGAGAACTGCCAGAGGACAATTAGTTCCCAAGCATTGAACAGGACTTACTAAAGGTGCAAAGTACGCGTGTCTTTGGGCTACCAATGACGTGAAGTAGATTCGCGAGACAAAGATCTTCTGGCTACTCATGGAGGTGAGCGTCTGAATGTGGATTAATAGGAGGTCACACCTGTCCCCCACAGTATACTACAGTCTGTGGAGCCTTGTAGACTTTGAGGCAGACATGCACAATATTTACATCAAGGCGCGAAAGGATTTGGCACAGCAGTGGACCAAGCTCCCCTTCATCGCCACTGATGATGCAAATTTTATAGTGTTAGAATCATTGCCTCCGAAGTGGCATGCCCTAGATTTGGCAGAGCTTGATAGGACAACAGGACAGAGAAGAAAGGATGAGGCCAAAAAGAGGCACAATGAAAAAGCGGCAGCAGAGGTAAGGGCAATCTCTGAGGCAGCAAAGGTAGCCACCGAGCAGGCAAAGGCTGCCGAAGTAGCAGCAACAGCACAGACAACAAAGGCCACAACAACATAGGAAGAGGAGCACCAGGAATTGTCTACAGGATAGGAGGCAGAGGACACAGACCTTACAAAAGAAGGCACAGACCTAGCCATAACTTCCATAAAACTGAAAAGGTTGTGTGTCGCAAAGTGATCGGGTCCATGGGAAAAGGTCAAGGCCTCCAAATTGGCCTTTGACTCGATCATGTTAACAGAAGGCGAGCTCTATGACATTGGCGACACAGTTCACGATGTCACGAAGGAAGTTATCAAAGAAGCCATGTCATAGCAGCAGACTATGTTGGGGGCCCAAAGGGCGTAGCTGTAGGAACTACAAATGCGGCCCCCACAAGAAGGAACCGCAGCCACCTACGTCACAGCAAGCACATCAGCAGCAGAGAAAATGCCACGCGCAAGGATGGCTAATACCATAGTGCTCCAGGAAGGTAGCATAAAATGAGACCGACTGAGCTGCGGTTGGCAAGATCAAGGGACTTGGTCTTAATTTGGCTGCTCTTTCGTGAGACACATTGTATCAACTATAGGATGGCATAACAATAGAACTTTGCGCCAGGGAGGGCCACACAATTCAGGTGATGAGTGAGCAAAAGATCAACATCGAACAGCTCAGCCTACAACATGATGAACTAGTGTCACAAAACCAGTAGATAGTGCAGATAGTTGATGAAGCGTGCCAGCGAATCTGAGAATTGTCCATCACCGCAAACCTACCGACAAAAATATGGATCCATTGTTTGGAAAGTGGAGTTTGAAACGTGCATGAGGAAAAAACACAAGTGCAGTTGGAGCTGAATCTTTAGATTGCTGAGCTGCAGCTGAAGGCACAGCCTTCCACTCCTCTGGAAGTTAGAGAGCAGTGTGTTAGTAGTATTCAAACAGCATTGGAAGAAATTGTATGGGCAATATAGGACTGTACCGGTATGTTGGACCAAGCCTTTGGAGTCCTCACATCGTTGTAGGAGGACCCCAACATACAGTGCCTGGAAACTAAGGTGCGTGAGCTTCAGGAGTAGTATGATAGTGTAAGGGGAACTACACAGACAGTTGCTCTCACTTAATGGATCCCAAAGATGTAGCAAGCAAAGGCACTGAAAGAGCAGGTGGATGACGTAAGATAAAAAAAGGCACTTCTCAAAGCACGCGTCCAGCCATGTATTGATGAGGCCTTCACCATTATGGTAGATATTAAGGGAAAGTTCGCACATATGGATGGGCTCTACACACTAAGGCAAGGATTTGATCCCCACAATGAAGCATCAGAAGAGCGCATACAACAGGTCTAGTAAACTGCAGAATAATGCACCACAGACCTCAAAGAAGTACAGGGCCAGTTGGAGGGGCTTTGCGCCAAGATCGCCGTAGTGATAGAGTGACTCGGGGATGAGCCACGATAGTGTTGGGGGCTTGTTGGGCATGGAATCCCCCCGTAGCATGTTTGGGGCTCAAAGCCCAAGTTTTGGTCAAATGTATTGTAAGACTTTGTGAATTGTGGACGTGGAGTGTGAAGTATAGGTTGAGTCATAGAGTTGTACACCCTAGGTATTATGATGTAATGTAATGTCATGTCAGCCTACCCATGCTCCGCGGACCATGGGATTGTATAAATAGAGTGAGGCTCTAAGTGTAAAGATAGTGAATTAAAGAGATAGATGAATATGAATGGTTCAAGCATAGAGTAAGAGTCTAAGTGTATTGGATCGTAGTAGTAGGAAGAGGCTTTGTAGCTAAGTGCGCAGAGGCCTAGTAGAGTCCACAGCTAAGTGTGCGAACCCCTGCAGCTGAGTGCACAGGGCGGTGTCGAGTCCGTAATCTTGAACTAAGAATAATAAAGAGAATTTGATTCCAATTTCCATGCATTTGCTTGTGTATTACATCCTTTAAATTTATATTGTTTTGTTTATCATGCGCACTTATATGATTACTAGATATATTGTTAATTATGACTAGCCTTACAAAGATAAGTTAAGTAATTGGGTAATAACAGATTAAATATTAAGGAACTTGGGTATAACACAAATCACGCCCCGAGTAGGGTGCGTGAAGGTAGCATCACAGGTTGCGAGGGACTAATAGGTGCGCATAGCAACGTGCACGCAGGGTCAAGCCGCAGACCCCCAGAAGCTCACTAGACATCCACAGGGTGCAGAAACCTGGTTCTATCGCCCTCCCCTACTACTTTGGGCGAGACCTCAGTCCGTGCTTCGTGGACTGTTCCCGAAAGGGCCAACAATACTGGGATTTTCTTAGTTAAATCACCTCTGAACCTGGCTCAGGCCCATACAAGCCAACAACTATAATAGTTAGTTAATTTTTTAAGAACTAATTAGTGTGTATCATATACCTCAGGTCATAAGAATATAGTTTTCCTATGAGTCAACACACGATTCATCTTTATTAGGTGTATTGTCTAGCAAATATCTTTAGATAAAGTTCCATTAGTGTGTGTAGGAACTATATTATTTAATACATAATCAATATTTGTCAATTATATTAATAAGAGAGACCTAGCACTCCTCCACACTCATGGCACACCTTAACATGCTTTGGAATAGTACACTAACATTCCTTGGCACCTCACATGTCTTGGAACATATTTGTACCTAGAACATCTTCGTACCTAGAACATATTGCCATGAGTAGGATGCCCAAGCACATGTTGGCATGCCCTAGCATAGCATAACACTCCCCTATCATGTGTTGGCATGCCCTGCAGTCCCTAGCATGACTTGGAACACCTTGGCATAATATTGCATTGACAAACATTGGCACTTGGCCCACATTGGCACCTGGCATGTATTGGAACATATTATTAGTGTGCGTAGCATACCCCTTTTTGAAAAAGATAAATTCCTGACTTATTAACCCTCTTATGTGTTCATTTCCTTGTATTTTATCTTGGTTATTCCTTTTGTTTCCTTGAAACTCCTTCACACATATTGGCATACTCTAGCACCCTGCACATCCTAGCATGTCTTAGCACCTGGCATGCCTTGGAACTATTCGACACATGTTAGCACACCTTGAAACTACCTAGTCAACTCTAGCACTTCTTGACATTTCCTAATATTCCCTGGCATGCCTTACCCATGCTTAGCATACCTTATCACTCCCTCCTTGGCATGACAGCTAGCACTCATTAACACTCCCCAACACACCCTCATATTCTTTCACTTCCATGCATTTTGACCTAGTGCTCCCTTGTGTTGTCCTAGTACTCCCTAACACTCTTTAGCATGCATTGGCACTCTCTAGCACACCTTAGCACTCTTCGATATGCTCTACCACTTCATAGCATGGATCACACTCACTGACACAGATTGGCACTTGGCACATGTTGGCACTTAGTAAGTCTTAGCAATTTTGTCATGTGTTGAGATGACTTGGTATGATTTGGCATGGTTTAATATTAATGTTATTTGAGATCAATTATTGGAAACCAGATGAGAAGAAATGGAGGAATATTTGGCACTTATAATGCATTGACACTTTGCACTTGGCATCTATTGGCACCTAGTGTTGGTGTGCCTAGCATGCCCCTCATGGAAAAGGTAAATTGATGACTTATTAACCCTATTATGTGCTCATTTCATTGTAGTTTAACTTGTTCCTCCCTTTTGTTTCCTTGACAGTCCCTGGCATGCATTGTCACACCTTTGTACATCTTGGCCTGCCTTAGAACTTGACACATCTTAGCTTGTTTGATACGTCTTTGTACTGTCTAGCACATGTTAGCATGCACTAGCTTTCCCTAACACACCTTGGCAGTCATGACCTCACAACTAGAATTACATTTTTTCATGACTTGGGAACCTTACATTCGTTAGGACACCTTGGCACTTCCTAGTTGTCATTCCCTCTATTATCCTCCATAATGTCCCAGGCTGATGAGGAGATCGATGGAGGTAACCATAGACCAAGCTTTTAGTTTGGTAGTTAGCCCTACAAAACCACAGAGGGATCTCCCTATGAAATCATAGTCAAGAGATGACTGAAATGTAAAGGATTTTAGGCTAGATAGCTAGGCTTAGGTGGGTTTTGGAAAATTTAGGCTCATCATGTTTACTTGATGACCTCACCTCCATGGGTTGCACTGACATGGTTTGGTTTTGGCTTGGTGAAGTGGTTATATGCGTTTTCAAGGCTGCCCCAACAAATGCTCCCATTTCACGTTCTTATTCTTTCCACCCCTTGGCTTATTTTCTGATTATTTAAAATATTGTTATTCTTTCCGCCCCTTGGCTTATTTTCTGATTATTTAAAATATTTTTATTCTTTCCACCCCTTGGCTTATTTTCTGATGATTTAAAATATTTTTATTCTTTCCACCCCTTGGCTTATTTTCTGATGATTTAAAATATTTTTATTCTTTCCACCCCTTGGCTTATTTTCTGATGATTTAAAATATTTTTATTCTTTCCACGCCTTCACTTATTTTCTGATTATTTAGAATATTTTTATTCTTTCCACCCCTTGGCTTATTTTCTGATGATTTAAAATATTTGTATTCTTTCCACCCCTTGGCTTATTTTCTGATGATTTAAAATATTTTTATTCTTTCCACCCCTTGGCATATTTTCTGATGATTTAAAATATTTTTATTCTTTCCACCCCTTGGCTTATTTTCTGATGATTTAAAATATTTTTATTCTTTCCACCCCTTGGCTTATTTTCTGATTATTTAAAATATTTTTATTCCTTCCAACCCTTGGCTTATTTTCTGCCGATTTAAAATATTTTTATTCATTCCACCCCTTGGCATATTTTCTGCTGATTTAAAATATTTTTATTCTTTCCACCCCTTGGCTTATTTTCTGATGATTTAAAATATTTTTATTATTCCACCCTTTGGCTTATTTTCTGATGATTTAAAATATTTTTATTCTTTCCACCCCTTGGCTTATTTTCTAATGATTTAAAATATTTTTATTCTTTCCACCCCTTGGATGATTTAAAATATTTTTATTCTTTCCACCCCTTGGCTTATTTTCTGATTATTTAAAATATTTTTATTATTTCCACCCCTTGGCTTATTTTGTGATTATTTAAAATATTTTTATTCTTTCCACCCCTTGGCTTATTTTATGATTATTTAAAATATTTTTATTTATTCCACCCCTTGGCTTATTTTCTGATGATTTAAAATATCTTTATTCTTTCCACCCCTTGGCTTATTTTCTGATTATTTAAAATACTTTTATTCTTTCCACCCCTTGGCTTATTTTCTGATGATTTAAAATATTTTTATTATTTCCACCCCTTGGCTTATTTTCTGATGATTTAAA